>MCJB01023056.1:0-10232 GCA_002018475.1 Nicotiana obtusifolia | reverse complement strand
CCCCCGTACTTTCAGTTTGTATTAAAGCAAGGCTCACAAACTTTGCTTAACAGCTAGTGAATAAAATATCATGGGATCAAACACAGTCGTTCTAGTGCTATTTCAAGAAGGAACCTCTCAGGTACGACCCCTATATTTCAACAGGCAACACTTTTCACACTGGAAAGTATGCATGGAAACATACACTATGTCATATGATATTAAAGTTTGGCGCGTGATCTAAAAGGGAAATCTTTCAATTCTGCCAAAGAAAGATGAAAATGGTCAAGTCATAGTATCAACTGATCCACTTGACTTAGATGACTACATTAATGAACGATCAGCCGTCATAACAGTGAATGCCGAAGCAAAACATCTGTTGTATAGTGCTATCGATGGCGAAGAATATGAAAAGATATCAAGCTATGAAACTGCTAACGAAATATGGGATAAATTAGAGGTCACGTACGAAGGAACCAACAAAGTAAAAGAAATAAGGATCAATCTTCTAGTTCAAGACTTTGAATTATTTCAAATGAAGGATGGAGAATCAATAGAGGAAATGTTCTCCAGGTTCAGCTAAATCCTTGGAGATTTAAAGTCATTTGGTAGACCAATAAAAAGCGGAGAACAGGTCAAAAAAATTCTAAGAAGTCTTCCCACGATTTGGCAGCCCAAAGTTATTGCTCTCGAATGTCAGGATCTAGACAAAATATCCTATGATGAACTTAGAGGTGATCTAATTGCCTTTGGGAAAACTCACTTAGACAGGCAAATTCAACAAAAAAGAAGAAAACAGTTGCATTCAAAGCAACTGTGGTTGAACCAGAAAATGAAGAGGAAGAAGAAGGAGGAGAACAGGATGAAAACATAGCCATACTCTCTCAAGTTGTAACAAGCATGATGAGGAAAAACAAACATAGCAGGAGAGATAAATCAAACTTCAGAAAAGGAAGGACAAATAATGATAATGATAAAAATGATGGAAGATACTATGAATGTGGAAAACATGGACACATTCAAGCTGAATGCCACGAATTGAAGAAGAAACTCAGTAGGAACTTTCAAAAGAAGAAGTCTTTTGGAGCTTGGAGTAATGAAGAAGAATCTGACCATGAAGAAATTGCACATATGTGTTTCATGGCCATAAAAGAAGACCGCAATGAGGACTCAGGTGAACTTGGGCTCATGGCAGACGACGGAACAGATGAGGAAGAGGACTCAGGCGAACTTGGTCTTATGGCAGACAAAGGAACTAGTGAGGTACATCTTCCTACATGTCCTAATTGTTATGAACTCCAAGAATTTATTGATATTGCTGTTGCAGAAATTGAGAGAGTTCTAAATAAACTCACAAAAATCAAAAGAGAAAATAAAGACTGGCTTTGAAGTTGGAAGTCTGTGAAATTGAGCGAGATATGCTTCAAGATGAAGTTAATGAACTTCAACTTCAACTGAATGGATTGCGATCCACCAGTCATAGTTCTGTCAAATCAAATCAAATTGTTCCTCATATATCTTTGATTAGAACTAGGAATCCTACTGCATGCTCTTATTATGGCAAAAATGGTCACAACACTAACCAATGCAGGAATAGAATCAAAGTAGAAAGAGACTCTGAAAATCCCAATAATCCTTCTTTCTTTTATTGCGGAAAACTTGGCCACACTTCTAAGCATTGCAGGTTCAAGGACAACAGGAGATGGGTCCGGCGACCTAAATCTTCTAGTCAAGCTAATACTCAGAACTCTAACCATTCAGGACCCAAGCAGGCTTGGGTACCTAAAAACAAGTAATCTTTTTTTTGCAAGAACACCGCAAGAAGAATCGAAAGGAAAATGGTATCTTGACAGCGCGTGTTCTAGACATATGACTGGTGACAAACAATTATTCAAAACGATCATTAAAGTAGATGGAGGAACAATTACCTTTGGAGATATAATCAAAAGGAAATGTAATTGGAGCTGGAAAGGTTCCTCTCAGCTCTACATGTGATGTAGACGAAGTATACCTGATTGATAAACTAGGTTACAATCTTCTCAGTATCAGTCAACTATGTGGCAATGACTATCAGGTTCGTTTTAAGAAGCATGGTTGGTTTATAGAAGACGAATCAGGTAAAGTTATTCTTTATGGTAATAGAGATAGGAATGTCTATACTATCAGTAATGTAGATAGTCTTGGTAATCAAATTTGTCTAGCTTCTATGATTGATGATCCTTGGGTATGGCATAGAAAGCTTGGCCATGCTAGCATGCATACTACTCAAAAACTTTTCAAATACGATCTTGCCATTGGTCTTCCAAAACTAGATTTTTCAAAAGATTATATTTGTGATGCATGTCAATTAGGAAAACAAACTCGTTCATCTTTCAAAATCAAAAACATTGTTTCAACTACTAAACCTCTTCAACTCTTGCATATGGATTTGTTTGGGTCAACTAGACCGCCAGTATTAGTGGTAGAAAATATGCTTTTGTTATTGTAGATGATTTTTCTCGTTTCACTTGGGTTATTTTTCTGAGTCATAAAGATGAAGCTCTAAGAAATTTTGAAGTCTTCTGTAAGAAGGTTCAATGTGAAAAGGGTTACTACATTTTCACTATCAAAAGTGACCATGGAGGAGAGTTTGAAAGCAGAGCATTTGAAAACTCTGCAATGATCAAGGAATCTCTCACAACTTCTCTTCGCCAAGATCACCTCAACAGAATGGAATGAAAGAACGTAAAAATAGAACCTTGCAGGACATGGCAAGAACCATGATTGTGGAAACCTCACCACTTCTCGGTAGAAGCTGTAAGCACAACATGTCATATTATTAACAGATGTTTGATTTTACCCATTCTTAAAAAGACTCCATATGAGCTACAGAATGGTAAGAAATCCAACATCAGTTACTTCTACCCATTTGGATGCAAATGTTTCATCCACAATAATGGAAAGGACAATCTGGGTAAGTTTGATCCAAAAAGAGACGAAGGTATATTTCTTGGATATTCTCCCTCAAATAGAGCATATAGAGTTTATAATAAAAGAACTTTATGCATTGAAGAATCAATTTATGTTGTTTTTGTGGATACCAACCCTCGCTCAAGGAACAAAAAACTTCCTGAAGATGAGGAAATTTCTATTGTCCCAAAGTCTATTGTTGTAGGAAAAGACAGTCAAGATGAGTCGACCAGTCAGCAAAATCAGTCAACTGAGGAGCACATCGAAATTCAGGAATCTTCTTCTGCAGAACAGTCAACCACTGAGGAAAAGGAGCCAATCACAAATGTTCCAAATGAATGGAAAAGTGAACCTGGATACCCTCACAAATTCATCATTGGAAATCCACAGGAGGGTATAACCACCAGAAGATCTCAGAAGTTCAACTCTCACGTGGATTTAATATCACAACTTGAACCAAAGAAGGTGGATGAAGCCCTTAAAGACAACTATTGGATCAAAGCTATGAAAGATGAACTTGATCAATTTGAAAGAAATAAAGTGTGGAAATTGGTTCCAAAACCATTAAATGCTTCCATTGTAGGAACTAAATGGGTCTTCAGAAATAAGTTAAATGAATCCGGTCAAGTGGTTCGTAACAAAGCACGGCTAGTTGCTCAAGGTTACTCTCAGCAAGAGGGAATCGACTACGCTGAAACATTTGCACTTGTAGCAAGATTGGAGTCTATTCGAATACTACTTGCTTTTATTGCTCATAAAGGATTCAAACTATTTCAAATGGATGTAAAAAGTGCCTTTCTAAATGGATACATCTCTGAAGAAGTATACGTGAAGCAACCTCCAGGTTTTGTAAGTGATAGCTTCCCAAATCATGTATTCAAGCTGTCTAAATCTCTATACAGACTTAAGCAAGCCTCCCGAGCTTGGTATGAAAGATTAAGTTCTTTCCTTCTAAATCAAGTTTTCAAACGAGGTAATATCGACACAACCCTGTTTATTAAGCACTCAAATAAGGTAATCTTATTACTCAAATTTATGTTGACGATATTATTTTTGGAAGCCCTAACCCTGTACTATGTGAAGAATTCGCTCACGCTATGAAAGGAGAATTTGAAATGAGCATGATAGGAGAGCTAACTTTCTTTCTTAGACTGCAAATCAAACAGTCTCCCAAAGGGATCTTTATCATCCAAACCAAGTACACCAAAGAACTTATAAAGAAGTTTGGCATGGAGAATGCAAAGTCCATTGGAACTCCATTGAGTCCAACAACTACGCTTGAAGAAGACAATAATGGAAAAAGTGTGGATGAAATGATGTATAGAGGAATGATTGGATCTTTATTATATCTCACTGCTAGTCGACCAGATATAATGTTCAGTGTTTGTAAATGTGCAAGGTTTCAGTCGGCTCCAAAAGAATCCCATCTTACTGCAGTTATATGCATTATTAGATATCTTATTGGGATAACTGAATTAGGATTATAATATGCTCACTCTAACAATTTTGTGTTAAAAGGTTTTTCAGATGCAGATTTTGAGGTGATAAGATTGACAGGAAAAGAAATAGTGGTACATGCCAATTGTCGGGAAATGCACTAATTTCCTGGCATAGCAAGAAACAAAATTGTGTTGCCTTGTCAACTACTGAAGCAGAATATTTAGCTATTGGAAGTTGCTGTACACAAGTTCTTTGGATCATGCATCAAATTCTCGATTATGATTTATCTCTTACTTCTACTCCTATATTCTGTGATAATACTAGTGCTATATATTTGTCAAAAAATTTTGTGCAGGGAAAAGCATATAGATTTCAAGCATCATTTTATCCGTGATCATGTTGCAAAAGGTGATATTGGATTAGAATTCATTAGTACTGAGTCTCAACTTGCTGATATTTTTACAAAACCTCTTTTAGGAAGAAAGATTTTGTTTACTGCGTAAAAAGATTGGCATTATGCCTATTTTGTAAAAAAAAACCTTTCGTATCTGTATGAAATATTTTACTTCCTTTCTTAAGTTTGCTTTATTTGTGAGTGTATTAATTTTGATGTGAGTGTAACTATTATCTTCCATCGATGCCGCCGAAGCAACTCCTCAGAAGTGTCTCTTCCTTATGAACCTTGCTTTTCCCTTAACCAATGCAACCCTTCAACCTTCCAAAAGCCTAGATAAGTACCCCCTTATCCTTCTCATTCTTCATCTCTTCTCACAAAATTCCCATACCATGGCAAAAAGAAACCTCTCATCTTCCACTTCCACAAGACGAAGCAGACGATTTCAGAAAACCCACAACCCCTAAGAAACCGTAGACCTGGAATCATCCCTCGACTCAGACTTCCTCAAAACCGACAATGAAAGAAGTGAATCATCGGAGGATCTACCTAGTAGCCAAAAAAAGGCGGGAAAAAGGCCTATGGAGCAAAATCCCAAAAAGCCTGCATGCAAGAAAGGGAAAGTGGAAAGCATATATTTTCGGCTAGAGGACAAACTAAACTTCTATGGACCAAGTGAGAAATCAAGGTTTGAGTCCTATTAAGTCAAAATCCATGGCTTATGGACGCTCTGTAAGCCTCTCTCTTATGAAATTTGCAACGTGACGTGATTGCTATTTTTGACTTTCAACGTCTTTCTCCTCTGTTTGATATCATCGGAAATTTTGTGTATGAAGA
This sequence comes from Nicotiana obtusifolia, assembly GCA_002018475.1. Taxonomy (NCBI): domain Eukaryota; kingdom Viridiplantae; phylum Streptophyta; class Magnoliopsida; order Solanales; family Solanaceae; genus Nicotiana; species Nicotiana obtusifolia. The sequence goes on along the minus strand of MCJB01023056.1, from coordinate 4,633 downwards.
GCCTGTGAGAATGTTTTATGTCAATCTGTTTGTTAATGACAAAGATGACTTGGAGTCAATAGTTTTGGGAACTCGGATTGCTCTTGATTCCAATCAATTTGAGAAGATATTTTCTGCTAAGTTTCACAGTTATAATGTTTTTGTGCAAAACTCCTGGCCAAAAGATTTTGAAGTTTCCTTAGAAGAGGCAAAAGCTTTTCTGTCTGATAACCCTCCCGACATTGGTCCTAAGAATCTCAAATTTGAACACTGAGTTTTAGCCCACATGATAGCCACCATTTTACTTCCTAGAACTGGGTCCCTCAGCACTTTGACTACTAAAGATATTTTTGGTCTTTACTATTTTGTGAACAATAAAAGACTTGACTGGTTTGTGTGGATTCGTCAGTATATGCTTGAAAGTACCAGGGATATATCCTCTTCTGCTGCTTGTCTACCTTATAGGTTGCTCATCTCTCATATTCTTGATGTCATGAAGGTTGATTTGGCACCCTTCTCGCCCAAGCACATTACCAGTACCTATGATAAGACAGCCTTTGCTATGATGGGTTACACCTTAAGTGATGATGGATGGGTCAGGCGTGCCAAAGTTGAAAGTGCTCCAGTACAGGTTGAAGCACCTACTGAACCAACAGAGACTCAGTCGACTGCCACTAACAACTTACAGCAGATTTAGCAAAATCTATATGGGGTAAAAATCCTGCTTATTGTAATGAAAGAACAGGTAGACAAAATTAGGAAAGTCACCAAAGAAACAGGTACAGATGTGGCCAAGCTCAGTATGGACATGGGAGCCATGAGGAGGCAAGAGATCAGGGCATTCAACTCCATGACAGAAAAAATGGACAAAATCACCAAAGAAGTTGAAACCTCCTATGGCTCTTTTTGCACCAAAGTAATTAATACCCTAAAGTACTTTCTAGGGAGAAACTAAGGCAGCGTGTGTGTGTTAAAAATATATTTTACTTATTTTTATTTTGTGACTCATTTTTGTGTTGGTCTGTAAGAACCATCGCTTTGTGCCAAGGCATAACCTCTGCTACCCTAACTACTCCGTCTATTATCTACTTTATTTTGTATGCTCTGTCTGCACTTGTTTTCTTTCTTTCCTTTTTGATTGATTCAAAGGGGGAGAAAATCTGAAGAGCAAACCAGAGCAACACCTCAGGGGAAGCAGTGATTAGTAACTCTAAGTAACAACTCAGGGGGAGCATGCATCTCAAGCTATGGAAGGGAAGTATACTATGTTTACTCTCTTTTGATTGTCATCATCAAAAAGGGGGAGATTGTTACATCTAAGTTTCAATGATGATAATAGTGCAAATCTAATTGTATCTATTTGATTGCAGGAAATTAGGAAGTAGCACTACTTCAAGAAAGTCCTTCTGGTAAGGACATCAGAAAGGAAACGAGATCAAAGGCAACGTGAATGCTGCTAAATCAAAGAAAGTCAAAGCCATCAAAAAGGAAACAAAATCAAGTCCAGACGCTACAGTTTGAATCAAAGAACATCTAGGCTCTCGCAATAAGGAAACATATTAAATGCATTTGCTAAAGAATATCAGGCCATACTTCAAGGACGAAATTAGAATTTGAAGATTGATCAACCAAATCGAAGCCCAAATCACTCCTTGAAATATGGATATGAAAGGGGAAGGCGTATACGAATCCAGCCCATCTCATGTGCAGGATACGGAGGCACCCCTTGGGTCAAATCTCTTAGAGGATTCTGTGCCTCAATCAAAGATCAATCTGCAACAGCTATTCAAACTCTCCTATAAGAAGATCGACAAACTCAAGAAGCTGATTCACGCAACTACACAAACTGTTTCTAAGCCTTTCTAGTTCTTAGTACAAACACTGTATTCTTAAGTACACTAGTGTCACAAAAGATAGGAAGAGTTAGAATACAAAAAGAGAGTTGTGTCAACTTTATAATAATCAATGTTGTTGTACATCATTAATGGTGGACATACTAAAACCAACACTACTGTAATCATTTATCAAAGATCTAAGAGAACCCTTTTGACCCAAGGGAACTGGACGTAGGTACCACACCGGTACTGAACCAGTATAAAAATAATCTTTACCTTTTTGTTTGTTCAAGGAAAGATATCAAATGCATCTGCTAAAGAATATCAGGCCATACTTCAAGGACGAAATTAGAATTTGAAGATTGATCAACCAAATCGAAGCCCAAATCACTCTTTGAAATATGGATATGAAAGGGGAAGGACGTAAATGAATCCAGCCCATCTCATGTGCAGGATTCGGAGGCACCTCTTGGGTCAAATCTCTTAGAGGATTCTGTGCCTCAATCAAAGATCAATCTGCAACAGCTATTCAAACTCTCCTATAAGAAGATCGGCAAACTCAAGAAGCTGATTCACGCAACTACACAAACTGTTTCTAAGCCTTTCTAGTTCTTAGTACAAACACTATATTCTTGAGTATACTAGTGTCACAAAAGATAGGAAGAGTTAGAACACAAAAAGAGAGTTGTGTCAACTTTACAATAATCAATGTTGTTGTACATCGTTAATGGTGGTCGTACTAAAACCATCACTACTTTAATCATTTATCAAAGATCTAAGAGAACCCTTTTGACCCAAGGGAACTGGACGTAGGTACCACACCGGTACTGAACCAGTATAAAAACAATCTTTACCTTTTTGTTTGTTCAAGGAAAGATATCAAATGCATCTGCTAAAGAATATCAGGCCATACTTCAAGGACGAAATTAGAATTTGAAGATTGATCAACCAAATCGAAGCCCAAATCACTCTTTGAAATATGGATATGAAAGGGGAAGGACGTAAATGAATCCAGCCCATCTCATGTGCAGGATTCGGAGGCACCTCTTGGGTCAAATCTCTTAGAGGATTCTGTGCCTCAATCAAAGATCAATCTGCAACAGCTATTCAAACTCTCCTATAAGAAGATCGGCAAACTCAAGAAGCTGATTCACGCAACTACACAAACTGTTTCTAAGCCTTTCTAGTTCTTAGTACAAACACTGTATTCTTGAGTATACTAGTGTCACAAAAGATAGGAAGAGTTAGAACACAAAAAGAGAGTTGTGTCAACTTTACAATAATCAATGTTGTTGTACATCGTTAATGGTGGTCGTACTAAAACCATCACTACTTTAATCATTTATCAAAGATCTAAGAGAACCCTTGTGACCCAAGGGAATTGGATGTAGGTACCACACCGGTACTGAACCAGTATAAAAATAATCTTTACCTTTTTGTTTGTTCAGTTCATTCCTACTGAAATTATTCACGGTGCAAAGTCTAGTCGACTAAAACTTATACTTAGTCAACCAAAATTTTTAATCGGCTACAATTCNCCCCCCCCCCCCCCTCCCTCGTGTACTTTCACAAGGAAGTGATTTGGTAAAGAGACTTGGGAGTGCAATCTAGGCAACACGAAGATTCTTGTCTTGAGTCTTCGAACAAAATAATAGTCAATCTCAATACATTTCATCCTTGAGTGTAAGATTGGCTCATCGTAGAGATTTATCATATCATCATATATCATATACGTATACTTATATACTTATACTTACTATTTTATAACTGTGAAGCTTCAAAGGCAAAATTGAATTACCAAAATATCCATCAAAAGTTGAAAGATCATTTTAACCTTCACTAAACATTACTCCTATAAAATTATGTTTTTGTTAGATTATTTTTGTTCCTATTAAATGATAAATCTAAATTACAATGAATGTGGTTGGAATCTTACTACTAAATGCTTCTAGTGCTAAAGTGAATCATCATACTATATTATAAGTGTGAAGATTTTTAAGTAAAGTTGATTTACTAAAATGCCCATAAAAAACTGAATGACTATTTTATCCCTTACTTAAATACTATCTCTTTAATATTTTTGTACCAAAAACTTACCTTCCAATAAATGATATATTAAGTTGTGCAACAATGAATCAAATAAATTGGTATAGACATGATTGGAATGAGTTCCTTCCAGCTACTACTTACTGCAGCCTATTCAATGCCTTCATTGCTTTTTATCTTCCTATATTTATTCAATGTTTTAGAGTTCTTTTCAACTTCAATAAGTAAACTTTATAAACTCACAGATTTTGCCAAATTATTTAACCACTGCCATTGACGTTCTCTTCCAGGAGTTTTAATACCTATTTTTTTTCTTCTTTGTTATTCCTCTTCTAATCTTCAATATAATGTTCCTTTACGCGTCTGTGTCATTGATTTCATTGATATTGCTCATCCATCAACTCTAACCATCTAAATGAGCAATTATTTCTTCCATACATTTAAGTTTCATAACTCTTGAAATGCATAAGTTTAATGTGTTAACAATTATTTTTTTTTGACAGTATAGCTCTGTCACATAAAAATTGAAATGATGTTAATTTTTTTCTTTTTAGGTTTGATTGTTGAAAAAAGTACTGCACTATTACCTCTTTTTTTGTTTGTTTGTATATACATTTATTTTTATTTCTCTAGTAATTTTTATTTCTAGCTTGAAGATTATTTTTTAAATTGAAAATTTTCGATGTTGCTACTTCTGCTTCATTGCTTCGTATTTATTACATCATCTTTAGATATTCTAAAATAACGGAGAGCACCAATATATAATTATTTAT
>MCJB01023045.1:191460-227690 GCA_002018475.1 Nicotiana obtusifolia | reverse complement strand
GGGGGGGGGGGGGAATAGTGCTGGCAGTGATGATGAATCACTGATAAACCCGATTAGAGGATGAGGGAAAGGAAACATGCTGAGGAGAAAACCCTCCCTAAGAGGGTAAAGGAAGTGGATCTCATACTCTGCTTCTTGCTCACCTTCGTCATGAGCTTCACAGGTGATGTGTTAACATCCATAGCTTTTTTGTTTTCAGAATTGAAAGGACCCGACTGGTGGTTTTGCGCTCTAGTATGTCTTTCGGCAGTTTGAGGCTTTGATTAGCTTCACTTTGTGTTTTATGACTTGCTCGTGTAGTCGAAATTTAATTTCGGGAAGTCCACAGTTGATTCGGATGGAAAATTCTCAATTCGAAAGCTTTAAGTTGGAAGAGTTGACCAAGGTTTGACTTTTGAGTAAACGACCTCGAAATCGTGATTTGAAGCATCCAATAATTTCGTATGCTGATTTTGGACTTGGGTGTATGTTCGGGTTGAGTATCGGATGGTCCGGGAGCGTTTCAGCGCCTAATGTGGAAAGTTGGTATTTTGAAGGTTTTAGAATTTCCTATGTTTGAATTGAAGTGGATTTTGGTGTTATCGATGTCCTTTTGGGATTCCGAGCCTTAGAGTAAGTTCATATTGTGATTTGTGACTTGTACGTAAAATTTGGCGTCATTATAGAATGTATAAGTGGGATTCGGACGCGTTCGGCAATGCATAAAGGCTTGATAGTTAAGAGAGTTTAAGAAATTGAGTTTGATCTTTAATTCTTGGTTTTGATGTTGTAATTCGTGTTCCGAACTTTTAAACAAGTTTACATAGGGTATATAAACTTGTTAGAATGATTGGACGGGGTTCCTTTGACCTTGGGTGAGTTTTGGGGTGATTTCGAACCACTTTAGGCCCTTTTAAATTGCTGATATCTGATGCGAGGGGTGCTCTTTGTGATCGTGGAGGTCTGGGCCGCGATCGCAAAGAGAAAATTGCATTTCTGGCCATTGCGAATTGCGATCGCGGAAGAAAGGTTGCGATCACCTAGAAGAAATTGATGTTGTCACTGGTCTGACTTCAAGAGCTTATATCTTGCAATCTATAAGGAATTTGAAGATGATCAAAAAATAAAAGTTATAGCCCTTTGAATCTAGCTTTCAGAAAATTAAATAGTTTATAATTTTGAATTTTCTACAAAACGTTATGGTTATTATACTGAAGGGTGTATGTGAAGAAGAAAACACAAATTGTACATTGCGATCGCGGGATTTTGGCTGCGATCGCAATGAGGGAAATGTTACTGGAACTTCTATTAACTGCGATCGCGAAGAAGGAGGCCTGGCAGGTGTATTAATGATCTAATTTCAGGATTTTGAGCTTATTTCTTCACTTTTAAGTTCTTGGAGCACATGTGGGGAGATTTGGGATGATTCTTGAAGATCATTTTCACCATATATCATAAGGTAAGTTATTCCAACTTGTTTCGAGTTAAATACATGGGTTATATATGGATTTTAACATGGAATTTGGTAGAAATTGTGGAATTTTAGGAAGAAAACATAGAAATGGTATTTTTGGATTTTGACAACAAAATTGGACATGAAATTGGGAATAAATTATATATTTGAATTCGCAATGCTATGGGTAATGTTAGAGAGGCATTGGAGCTGGTTATGGGATTTTGGAGCGAGATAAGTCTCCTGTCTAACCTTGTGAGAGGGAAACTACCCAGTAGGTATTAAATTATTATCTGGTACTAGTACTGGGTGCTACGTACGTACGAGGTGACAAGAGTACGTACATAGCTAAAAGCATGTTTATCTTAGGACTTTATCATGCAATATTTGTATTATTTGAACTCAATTTGTTAGTTTAATTACTTGAATTTATAATGGAAATTGATTTGGGATTATATTAGGCTGAGCTTTACCACCTTGAGTTGTTTGGCGAGATATTTGATATTTGCTAAAAGTCGTGTTTACTTTATGCTCCTGTTCTTGTGTTGTAAACAGGTGGCCGTAATTCAATAAGTTTCTTCTCTTTCTGGGGATCCGGATGAACGCCTTGATAATATATGTACACAATTATATGGATCGGGCCGAATGACCTCGGCATAATTCTTGTGTAAAATTGCTTGGAGTCCGAATACCCACGAGATTTTCCCTCTTGATTGAACTTGGAAAGTACATAATATCCCTTTGTGACCGGAGATTGGATAAATTACTTGACCATTTTTATTTGTTGAGATTGAATGTACTATATGGAAATTTTAAATTGATATTTCGATAAAGGCTCACGTTAATTACTGTTTCATATTATATTGATGCTATTGTATTTCATGTCTACATATAATTCTTGTATTTTATTTATTGGATCACTAGTAAGTGTCAATGTCGACCCCTCGTCACTACTTCTCCGGGATTAGGCTAGATACTCATTAGATACGCGTTGATTTACGTACTTCTGCATTGAACGTATAGGATCTGACAGGTTCATTTGGTGGTCATCCTAGCGCATAGGCGCAATTGCTGAGGGGACTTTATGGTGAACTGCTTCCTATGCCACGTAACGCAACCCTTAGAGTATTCATCTTATTTATTTATTCTATCCTATCTATTTCATTTTCTAGACAGTTGCTGCATTATTATTGCACTCCATAGTAGATGCTCATTCACTTGTGACACCTGATTTTAGGTTGTTCTAGAATTTATTTATGGTTTGCTTTACATTGACACATTTTAATAAGATTCTTGATTTTAAAAAGAATAAAATAAATAATTAACGTGATAGTCGTCCGTTAGCTTGCCTAACGGTGACGTTGGGCGCCATCACGGTCTATAATGGGTTTTCGGTCGTGACAGCTTGGTATCAGAGCTCTAGGTTCACTTAGGTCTCACGAGTCATGAGCAAGTCTAGTAGAGTCTTGCGGATCGGCACGGAAACGTCTGTACTTATCTTTAAAAGGCTAAAGGGCGGTTAGGAGCACTTCCCTTCTTGATTCCTCGTCGTGCGACTTGATTCTATTGAAGCTTATGCCTTCATTTCATTCCTACTTATTCTTATACGATGATGAGCGCTTATTATCAATTGGGCAGTAAGGAGTTGTAGTGGTGCCACAGATATGGTGCAAGATGTTTTTCCCTGCATATTCGGGCGAGCTATTATTGTCGCCTTGTGGAAGGGTGCTTGGTCAACTCAGCTCATTGGTAATGTGATTTACGGTTTGATACTATGCACAGTGTGTTGTGATATTCGTGCATTGTTATCGCGCAGTGCTAGTGTAACTGGTAGGGTGCCCAAGTAAGTGTTGAGGTAGTAAATGACTTGAGAAGAGGACTACTCGGTTAATAGCCTAGAGGTTCGGTGTTCAATTTCAGTGGAGCGGAGGAAATTGGACTATAGATGTTCGGTCCTTGGTTGATGGAGTAGCAAGATTAGATGTTTTCGAGCTTGGTGAAATTCTTATTTGTGATGTGGTGTTGTCGGCCTTGTTTGAGCGCATTAAGGCTCGTCGGTGTGACAGTCTCCTTTGGTGTGACAGTCTCCTTCGGGTCAGGGTATTGTTTCCTAAGAAGCGGTATTCAGAGATGGATTATGATTTAAGGCATTATTTTGGCAGCAAATGAGGGGCAAGGATATGGGTAGATATGCATTACGGTGGTTGGATTGTTAGCAGGTCAAGTATGAACAACAGAGATCGAGTAGTTGCTTGATGAGATGGTTTAACCGAAGTAGGAGTGGCAAAGTAGTGTATGGATTCTGTGGTAGGATACCCATATGCTTTGACAAAGCTTGGAGTGATTTGGGATGGTGGCTACTTCACTGAGGAAGTTTGAATATGACGGAAAGGAGTTGCTTGGAATGAAGAGGGGTGTGAAGCTTGATTATTGTTTTGGGATACAACATGACTTTGAGTTTTGGAACATATTGTTGGACCTTCAATAGACGCTAATGGGGAGTGAACGAACTCTTGATTATTGTCTAATGGACCTTCAATAGACGCTCAGGAGGATTCATTGATTTCGTGGCAGTTGTACCCAGGGCAACGTTATTAGAAGATGTCGATATGGAATTCCACAGGTGGGCTATCTCTTGTGAGCAGGTTAGCGGTTGCGTGATATGAAGAGTTCTACTTTCTACCCAGCGGGAGGCATGTACTGCGATATGAGCTTGGGTCTCTTGAAGAAGATGGTACTACTATCAGGAGGTAGAATGTGCGATTGTGGCTGATAGTTCGAAATGCTTTATGAAAAGTTCAATAAGGAATCGCGAGGAAATTGGCGGAGTGACGGTGCGAAATCATGGTAACCTAGGATGAGGAGTCATTATGATTTATGGATTTATGAAATTATGGCTTAATACGGGGGAGTCCACCGTCTACGATTAAGTCACTTTGGTGTGAGCCTTGGCAATAACAGGTTATCAGTACAGTTGTAAATTAGTTATGACCAAGGGGAGAAACATCAAGGGAAATTCATGCAAATAACTTGATAAATGTGTGCTACATTTCGCCTTATCGATTCATGTGCATATTTTGGGATGACACAGAGTTTATGCTTCTTGTGGATGTGATGTACAAGGAAAAGAATTCATCCTGTTGCTTCTTTCAGAGTGTTCATGTGCTAACAGAGCAGTAGAATTTTGTTATATTTGGGACTAGGTCAGAGTGGGCGACTCTCGACAACGGTTCTAGTGGGTTCAGGAATTAAAATGCGGTGTCTAAGGATTTTGGGTTGGTTATGTGGCTGAGGACTATGTTTCGCAGCAGAGTGCGAAGGATACTTAGGGAATTTCCATTTTATCATCGGGTCTACTGTGCAGTGTTGGAGAACTATGAGAAATAACTTCGCGCAGGAGGTCTTTCAGAACGGGTGTATTAGTTGGAGATACTATTGAGTGCACGAGGAGGGTATGAGATGGCTTATAGGTATTGAGACGATGTGGTCTTATGATTTGGGTTACTCGGGATGAGTGTTCTTTGAGGTCCGTCATGTGTTTGAATAGAACTATCATTTCAAAGGCAAGTCCATAGTAAATTGGAAGAATTCGAGTCAGTTAGTAATAGTTTGAATCAGCATGATTGTGGAAATAATTGGTTCCTTTAGTGTGTTAAGCTATGCAGGTAATTTATGGTTGTACGTACGAGCTTGACAACCACCCTAATTTAATTGATTTGGAGGTATTTTATACTGATGGTTTTGTTTGGTGTAAATAGATCCCCTAAGAGTTATGGCAATTTAGACTACGACTTGAGGTTTGCATTTTCAGCGGTCATGGGAATTCAGTTGCGTGTTGCAATTGTTCTTCTTAAATGTGTAGAGTGAAAGGGGTTCTAGCCGATGAAATGTCTATTTTACTGGTGGTTCGGGAGTTATGATGAAATTATTGTACTCTTGCATAACAGCATGATAGGTGCAGTGAGCGATATGTAATTGAAATTGAAAAGTCAAGGTTGCGGTTTAGTTTTGTTGAGGATGTCATGAGTTCAAAAAAGCGGCAGAGATTTCAGACTTTTAGAGTATGTTCGCGCTATTTTAGTGTCGCCTGAGAATGGTGTTCTATAGAAGAGGCGTTGTGTATTGAATTGCAGATTCATAATTTGCACAACAGAAATAGTATGGTTGGTAGCCATGATTGTGCAGATTTTACTAGCTGGTGTGGAAGGTTGTGGGAGTATATCCCATCGGATGATCGTATAAGTGTGAAGTGTTCGAGATTGAAATTAGGTATGATGATTTTGATACTGTTGCTGAGTGGAGAGTTCATGTCTAAGAGGCGCTCTATTTCTTTTGTTGTGGACTGTGGAAGTTTGTTCCTCATTTGACGGTTAAACGTATGTTTCATGGATAGGGTCATTGTGGATCTTTGGAAGGTTATTGACCTATTTTGGGATGACCGGAATCGGCTTTAAGGTCTGTGGGTAGGCCTTGTGTGAATGTATATTTTATACCAGATCAGATATGCTTATTCAGCATAGCATTGCATATGTATGAATCTTGGGGCGTGGTGGATGATATTCCTGCCATAGTCTATTTTAGATGTTACTCTTTTGTGACACGTGGGTTGTGAGACAGCTTGATTACTCACACGTGTGTTGTGGTTCTGTATAGCTTGTGGTGTTATATGAGCGAGATGGTTCCCGAGATGCAGGTCGTTTATTGCACCTTAGTCGCGCTTGGCATTTTGTAGCGCATGTCACTATCTGTCTCCCAAGGTTTGTGCTTATGCACTCGGCGCGTTTGTGGTCGATATTCGGGCATTTCGTGGGTATGAGGTGTAGATTGGGTTGCACGCTGCAACAGTAAGATGTTGAGTACGGTTCCTTATACTTATTTCGTGTGTGTTGTTTCTTACCCTTGGGATAGGCTCATAGCGTTTGTCTAGCTGATTTGGGTGTTATGCAAGCTGGGTAGTTATTTACCCGAGCTCGTTTTCCTTATCGGTCATATTCGAGTTAGAGCTTGTTGGAGCATTGATGGCGTCATATGAGATTTGAGACGGTGCTTGAGGGGGCTTATTGTCGGAGCGGCTTGTACTGGGTGAGATGAGGTTGTTGGACCTAAAACAAGTGCAATCAAATTTTTATAAGGTATATTAGAGGGAAAGTGTCATTATTCAGTTCAGAATTAGGCAAGGGTCCTTGTTGGGCGGAGGAATTCCATGAATTATTGATTTGGCGGGTGGTTATGGGATTATGCACATCTCCTTCATTGTCGCAGTATTGTGAGGGTTGGGATAAGGCTTATATGTGTTATGATGTATACTACGGGCATCAGGTTAGTGAATTTGCAGATTCTATGGGTGGAGGATGTTACAATGTGCATACGAATTATGCGGTGCATTGTGTGATTTCATCATAGGTGCATGATCATGCTTTGGTACAGCGAGTTGAGGTTGATACAATGTTTGTATGTTAGAATCAGACCTGGTAGAGAATTCCGGATGTTGGAATTTGGTTCTAAGGCTTGGGAAATAAGGTAACAAGAAGAATCTTCAGTCTGGCTTGAACCAATATGCTCATATGGGTTGTGGTGGCACGGGCAGGTACGCGTGGTGTCAAATACTGATTTTGGGGCAACTCTAGAATGGTTCTTGGCACGTTCGAGGACGAATGTATGTTTAAGTGGGGGAGAATGTAACGGCCCGACCGGTCATTATGAGCTCTAGCGCGTCATTCTACAGTTTGAGGTCTTGAGTAGCTTCACTTCATGTTTTATGACTTGTATGCGTAGTGGGAATTGAATTTCGAGAAGTTCGGAGTTGATTCGGATGGAAAATTCTCAATTATGAAGCTTTAAGTTGGAAGAGTTTATCAAGGTTTGACTTTTGAGTAAACAACCTCGGAATCAACTTTTGAAGCTTCCAATAGGTTCGTATGATTATTTTGGACTTGGGCGTATGTTCAGGTTAAGTATCGGATGGTCCGGGAGCGTTTCAGCGCCTAATATGGAAAGTTGGCATTTTGAAGGTTTTAGAATTTCCTAAGTTTGACTTGAAGTGGACTTTGGTGTTATCGATGTCCGTTTGGGATTCCGAGCCTTGGAATAGTTCGTATTGTGATTTGTGACTTGTACGTAAAATTTGGTGTCATTCCGAAATGTCTAAGTGGGATTCAGACACGTTCGACAAAGCATGAAGGCTTGAAAGTTAAGAGAGTTTAAGAAATTGAGTTTGATATTTAATTCTTGGTTTTGATGTTATAATTCGTGTTCCGAGCCTTTGAACAAGTTTACATAGGGTGCATAAGCTTGTTAGAATGATTGGACGGGGTTCCTCGGACCTTGGCGAGTTTTGGGGTGGTTTCGGACCATTTTTAGGCCTTTTTGAACTGCTAATATCTGATGCCAGGGGTGCTCTTCGTAATCGCATAGGTCTGGCCCGCGATCGCGAAGAGCAAATTGCATTTCAGGCCATTGTGAACCGCAATCGCGGAAGGAAGGTCGCTATCGCATAGAAGAAATTGTTGTTGTCACTGGTCTAACTTCGGGAGCTTATATCTTGCAATCTATAAGGAATTTGGAGATAATCCAAAAATAAAAGTTGTAGCCCTTTGCATCTAGTTTTCCGAAAATCAAACTGCTTATCATTTGGAATTGTGTATAAAATGTTATGTTCGTTATACTGAAGGGTGTCTGTGAAGAAGAAAACACAAATTATACATTGAAACCGCGGGATTTTGGCTGCGATCGCGATTAAGGAAACGTTGCTGGAATTTTTGTTAACCACGATAGAGAAGAAGGAGGCATGGAAGGTGTATTAAACATCTAATTTCGTGATTTTGAGCTCATTTATTCACGTTTAAGTTCCTAGAGCACATGTGAGGAGATTTGGGGAGATTCTTCAAAATCATTTTCACCATATATCATAAGGCAAGTTATTCCTACTTGTTTCGAGTTAAATGCATGGGTTATATATGGATTTTGACATGGAATTTGATAGATATTGTGGAATTTTTTGAAGAAAACCTAGAAATTGTATCTTTGAATTTTGACCACAAAATAGGACATGAAATTGCGAATAAATTATATATTGAGTTCGTGGTGCTATGGGTAATGTTTATCTTCAAACAATTTCGAAATCCGAGTACGTGGGCCCGAGGGTTGACTTTGTCAACTTTCGAGTAGAGTTAAAAAATCATTATAAATTGATTAATTAAGAGTTTTTGGTATATATTTATTGGTTTGCACATTGTTTGACTAGTTTCGGATCGATGGGCATCGACTTGAGGTGTTAGAGACGCGTTAGAGCTGGTTATGGGATTTCGGAGCGAGGTAAGTCTTCTGTCTAACCTTGTGAGGGGAAAACTACCCTGTAGGTATTAAATTATTATGTGCTACTAGTTGTAGGTGCTACATACGCACGAGGTGATGAGAGTCCATACGTAGCTAAAGGCATGTTTATGTTCGGGTAGACTTAAGACTTTATCATGCAACATTTGTATTATTTGAACTCAAGTTGTTAGTTTAATTACTTGAATTTATAATGGAAATTGATTTGGGATTATACTAGACCGAGCTTCACCACCTTGAGTTGTTTGGCGAGATATTTGATATTTGCAAAAAGTCGTGTTTACTGTATGCTCTTGCTCTTGTGTTGTAAACATGTGGCCCGTAATACGATAAGTTTCTTCTCTTTCTAGGGATCGAGTCGAACGCCTCGACAGTATATGTATATATGAGATGCATCCATGGATCGGGTCGTACGACCTCTATCATAACCCAAAATTCAGCATTTCATGATGGCGTCTAACGTGGTTCTAGGCAAGCCGACATTTAAAAATACTTCCACATTTTTTAAATGAAAAATAAGAATATAACAGGTTTTTATCAACAAAACTCTAAAAATTGATAGAAAATCAAAACCAATGCAGAAATACCCAACATCGGGATGTCACTGAGTACATAAGCGTCTAAACATCACAAATCTGGGAGTACCGTCTATAATGGTATGAAACTAAATACATAAAGCGGAAAGATAGGGAAGGAGAGACAAGGTCTGCGAAAACGTCGGGCAGCTACCTTGAAATCTCCACACAATCAAATGTGTAAAGGAATCAACACCCACCGTGTGTGGAAACACCTGGATCTGCACAGGAAGTGCAGGGTGTAGCATGAGTACAACCAACTTAGTAAGTAACAAGACTAAATAGGACTGAAAGTAGTGACAAGCTTCACAGTTATAGTTCAATTACAGAAATTTCAACATAGGAAGGTAGGCATGCTTTCAAGTTCGACAATTTAGGCCACAACAGTTAATCCGTGTCAAGTTCAGGTGAAACAGAATATAATATCTCTCAAAAATTACAAGACGGTGATATATGACAGCTGAACTAATAGAAATGAAGGTCAAATGCATCCTTTCAGAGAACCAGTCACTCAGTCCTACCATTCACTCCAACCTTCATTCCTCACAGTCACTCATTCCTCTCAATCGCTCAGCACACGCCACTTGGCACTAGGCACTCAGTAGGTACATGCGCTCACTGGGGAGGTGTACAGACTCCAGGAGGGCTCCTTTAGCTCAAGCGATATAACAAGACAATCATGGCATAAATCAATTAAACATATTGCAGCGTGCAGCCCGATCCTATAAATATCTTCATAATCAGGCCATCGGCCTCACTCGGTCATCAACCTCTCGAGTCTCTCGGGCTCTTAGAAATCATAAAAATCAGCCCAAACATAAGTGAAATAATGTATCAACAAGGAACAATAGAGACTTAGATATAATATGCAAATAAAACTGTGACTGAGTACAAAACAGCAATTTAGCAGATAATTCAATATGTACACAACCTCTGTGGGTCCCTATAGTGTCAACACATGATCTAAACATGATTTCTAACATGATTTGGAGTCCAATTTCTCAAACATGTGGAGAATGTACAGATAATAACAGATTATTCAACTACACAGTTCCATGGAATTGTCCAAGTCTTAATTCCTACGGTGCACGCCCACGCGCCCATCACCTAGCATGTGCATCACCTCAAGACCAAACACATGTCACATAATACGGGGTATCATACCCTTAGAACTAAATTTAGAACTGTTACTTACCTCAATCTAAGCAAATCTCTACTCCAACACACCCTTGCCTCGCGAAACGGCCTCCAAATGCCTTGAGTCTAGCCATAATCAATTCGATATAATCAACACGGGCTAAAGGAATCAATTCCAGAAAAAAAATACTAAGTTATTAATCAAAAGTCAAAAATCGACTCAAAAGCCGGCCCCTGGGCCCACGTCTCAAAATCCACTAAAAGTCACAAAACCTGGAAGCTCATTCATCCAGAAGTCCAATTATACCAAATTTACCAAAATCTTACACCAAACAGTCACCCAAATCCCCAAATTCAACTCTCCAAATCCCTAGCCTTTAAACTCCCAAATTCCACCTTAAATACACACAAACTATGTGGGAAATTCAATCGGGAAACAAGATTATTGATCAAAAATGAGCACAAGGAACTTGAATGTTTAAAATGAATGAAAATCGCGAACCCTCGTTTTAAATAATATGCCCAGCATTCTCGCTTCAGCGGCCACTTTAGCCGCTTTTGCAGTCCATCATCCACATCTGCGGAGGCCACTAAGCCGACCAACAGCTTCTTCGGTCAAAATCCTCGCTTCTGCGGGCCCGTATCTGTGCAAATAATCCGCTGCTGCAGACCAGCCTCACCACTCCTTTTTTCGCTATTGCGACCCTCCAAGCGTAGGTGCGAGTCCGCACCTACGGAATACCTTCCGCATCTGCGCCCCACAGTCCCCAGTTCAATCCTCTACTTCTGCGCTTCCCAGCTCGCTTCTGCGAGCTCGCACCTGCAACCAATGTTCCACAGGTGCGATTACAGTAGAAGGCTTCAGCTACAACAGTCTCTCAAACTCAAAATTTGATCCGAAAACCATCTGAAATCAACCCGAGGCATCCGGGACCTCAACCAAACATACCAACAAGTCCTAAAACACGATACGAACCTAGTCGAGACCTCAAATCACATCAACAACATCAAAAACATGAATCGCACCCAAATTCAAGCCCATTAAAACTAAGGAAATTCCAACTTCTAAAAATAATATCGAAACCAATCAAATCACGTCTGATTGGCCTCAAATATTGCACACAAGTCACAAGTGACACCATGGACCTACCCCAACTCTCGAATCTCCAATCCGAGCCCGGTAACCACAAAGTCCATTCTCGATCAAACTTCCAAATTTCCAACTTCCGCCATTTCAAGCCTAATTCAACTGCGGACCTCCAAAACACAATCCGGACATGCTCCTAAGTCCAGAATCACCCAACAGAGCTAACAGAACCATCAAAACTCTACTCCAAAGTCGTTTACTCATAAGTCAACATCCGATCAACCTTTTCAAGTTAAGCTTCCAACTTTGAGATTAAGTGTCTCAATTCATTCTAATATCTCTTCCGGGCCCAAACCAACCACCCAGGCAAGTCACCTAACAACTATAAAGCATGAAAGGATTAGTAAATGGGGGAATAGGTCTACAACTCTCAAAACGACCGGTCAGGTCGTTACATCCTCCTCAATATATCGAGGGCTCAACATGCCCTTCTTCCCGAACCTCATAACACCTTTAGTGGGTGAAACCTTAAGAAGTACCTTTTCCCCAACCATGAAAGCAACATCACGAACCTTCCTATCGGTATAACTCTTCTGTCTAGACTGCGCCGCGCGGAGCCGATTCTAAATCAAGTTAACCTTGTCCAAAGCATCCTTAACCAAGTCAGTACCCCAATAGCCTAGCCTCACCCGGCTCAAATCCACCCACCGGAGATCTACACCGTCTCCCATTAAGCCTCATACAGAGCCATCTGAATGCTCGACTGGTAACTGTTGTTGTAGTTAAACTCCCCAAGCGACATAAACTGATCCCATGAACCACCGAAATCAATGACACAAGCGCGTAGCATGTCCTCCAATATTAGAATAGTGCGCTCGGACTGTCCGACCGTCTGAGGGTGAAATGCTGACTCAACTCAACCTAGGTGCCCAACTGTCACTGCACGGCTCTCCAAAACTGTGATGTAAACTCTGTGCCCTGATCTAAAATGATGGACACTGGCACACCGTGAAGGCGAACGATCTCACAGATGTAAATGTCCGCCAAGCAATCTGAAGAATAAGTAGTCCCAACTAGAATGAAGCGCGAGGACTTGGTCAGCCGATCCACAATCACCCAAATAGCATCGAACTTCCTCAATGTCCTTGGGGGCCCAACTACAAAATCCATGGTGATCGGCTCCCATTTCCACTCTAGGATTTCTAGCCTCTAAAGCAATCCACCCGGTCTCTGATGCTCATACTTCACCTGCTGACAGCTTAAGCACCTAGCTACAAACCCCACTATATCATTCTTCATCCTTATCAACTAATACTGCTGTCTCAAATCCTAGTACATCTTTGCAGCACCCGGATGAATGGAATACCGAGAAATGTAGGCCTCCTCAAGAATCAACTCCCACGTAGCCCATCAACATTAGGAACACAAATCCAACCATGCATCCTCATCACTCCATCATCCCCAATGGTAACATCTATGGCATCACCGTGCTGAACCGTGTCCTTAAGGACAACCAAATGGGGATCATCATACTGGGCTCTCTGATGCGATCATATAAGGATGACCGAGAAACCACACAAGGTAGAACCCGACCGGGCTCCGAGCCATCTAATCTCACGAATTGGTTGGCCAAGGCCAGAACATCAACTGAAAGAGGTCTCTCACCAACAGGAATGAATGCAAGGCTACCCATACTCACTGACTTTCTACTCAAGTCATCGGCCACCACATCGGCCTTCGTGGGATGATACAAAATAGTGATATTATATTCCTTTAGCAGCTCCAACCATCTTCGCTGTCTCAAATTTAGATCTTTTTGCTTGAACAAATGCTGGAGGCTCCGATGATCCATAAATACCTCACAAGACACACCGTAGAGATAATGCCTCCAAATCTTCAATGCATTAACGATGGCAACCAACTCCTAATCATGAACAGGGTAGTTCTTCTCATGGGGCTTCAACTGACACGAAGCATAAGCGATCACTCTACCCTCCTGCATCAAGACACATCCAATACGGATCTAAGAAGCATCACAACACACTGTATAAGAACCAGAAGCTGAAGGCAAAACTAGAACTGGAGGTGTGGTCAAGGCAATCTTGAGCTTCTAAAAGCTCTCCTCACACTCATCTGACCACCTGAAAATAGCACCTTTTTGGGTCAATTTGGTCAAAGCCGATGCAATAGATGAGAAACCCTCCACGAAGTGACGATAATAATCGGCCAAGCCGAGAAAGCTCCAAATCTCCGTAGTTGAGGATGGTCTAGGCCAACTCTGAACTGCCTCTATCTTCTTTGGATCCACCTGAATCCCCTCACTAGACACCATGTGCCCCAAGAATGCCACCGAACTAAGCCAAAACTCACATTTGGAGAACTTGGCATAAAGTTTCTCCTCCCTCAACTGCTGCAACACAATCCTCAAATGATGGGCATGCTCTTCCTGGTTACGAGAGTACATCAGGATGTCATCAATGAATACTATAACAAATGAGTCGAGATAAGGCTGATATACAATCAGATGCATGAATGATGTTGGGGCAGCCCAAAAGACATCACAAGAAACTCATAATGACCATAATGGGTCCTGAATGTTGTCTTTAGAATATTCAAGTCCTGAATCTTCAACTGGTGATACCCAAACCTCAAGTCAATCTTAGAGAACACCCGCGCTCCCAGAAGCTGGTCAAATAGATCATCAATGCACAGCAAAGGATACTTTTTCTTGATTGTAACTTTGTTCAACTGCCTATAATCGATGGACATCCGCATAATTCCATCCTTCTTCTTCAAAAACCGGTGCACCCCAAGGCGACACACTAGGCCTAATAAACCCCTTATCAAGAAGTTCCTGAAGCTGCTCTTTCAGTTCCTTCAACTCAGTTGGTACCATACGATACGGAGGAATAAAAATGGGCTGAGTGCCCGGCACCAAGTCAATATCCCTATCGGGCGGCATGCCCGGCAGGTCTGCGGGAAACATATTCGGAAAATCTCGCACCACTAGAACAGAATCAATAGTAGGAGTATCAGCACCAACATCCCTCACAAAGGCCAAATAAGACAATCAACCCTCCCCAACTATCCTCTAGGCCTTCAAATATGAAATCACTCTGCGGGGAACAGAATATAGAGAACCTCTCCACTCAATCCTTGGCAACCTCGGCATTCCAACGTCATAGTCTTAGCGTGATAATCCAACATAGCATGACATGGAGACAACCAATCCATATCCAAGATCACGTTGAAATTAGCCATACTAAGCAACAAGAGATCAACTCTAGTCTCCAATCCCCCAATAGTCACTGCACATGACTGATATACGCGGTCCACAATAATAATATCGCCCACTAACGTAAATACATGAACGTATGAAACTAGGGACTCACGGGGCATATCCGGATAATGAGAAAAATATGATAATACATACGCATAAATGGAACCAAGGTCAAATAATATAGAAGCATACCCTGTGGCATACCGAGACAATACATGTGATCACTATATCTGAAGCAACAGCATCTGTCCTGGCTGGAATAGCATAGAATCGGACCTGACCTCCAGTTTATCAGCCTCCCCCTCTAGGGCGACCCCGAGCTGGCTGAGTGGGTGTGAAGTAACTGGCATGGAAGTCGCAGCCTGACTCCTCTACTGTACTAGACCTCCCGGACGACGAGGAAACTGCCTCCACATATGCCTAAACTCCCCACACCCGAAGCAACTCCCCGATGCTGATGGTGGGGATTGAAGGGAGCCCCGAGCACCGGGATAACTGCTAGAAGGACTTGGCATAGATGAACCCTAAACCGATGGAGCATGGGACGAACTCTGAGCTGGAAGGGCACTAAGTGATGACTGACCCTGATGAGCGCTGTATGAACCATAGTTAGATGATGCACCACAGTAAGCTGGACGAGCCGTCTGAGCGTGCCTATAAGGACGACCCCTGCCGTGGTATAACTGACCCCCAGAAGGAACACCGCTGACACCACTCGATCTGCAAGGCCTCTTGGCCTCCCACTCTCCATGCCCCTGACTGTGGACCATCTCTATTTGGCGAGCAATATCAACCACCTCGTCGAAAGTAGCACCAGATACCCTCTCCCGAGTCATATGCAACCGCAGCTGATATGTGAGGCCATCAATGAACCTCTTAATTGTTTCCCTATCAGTGGGAACTGACCAAACTGCATGACGAGCCAACTCAGAAAACCTCATCTCGTACTGCATCACAGACATGCCCTCCCTGCGAGACTGCGACACAAACTTCTCCAAGAAAAGAATGAAGCACCGGCCTGCGCCTCTCATAAGCCTCCCATCATTTAAAGGTAGCCCCAATAAACTAATAAGTAGTGAACGAGACCCCACTATTCTCCAAAATACCAGCCGTGCAAAGAATTTACTGGCACTTATCCAAGAAACCCTAGGCATCCTCTGACTCAGCCCCGCTAAATGATGGAAGCTGGAGCCTCCCAAATCTCTTTAGTCTCCTTTGCTCATCATCAGTCATAACGGGGACCACCTGGCCTGAGCACCTACAACCGGCTGGGCTGATAGTACCCCTAGTGTCTGGAGTCCCTGCATCACTTGCTCTGGAGTACGGGTGGCGGTAGTTTGAGTACCTCCCCCAGCCTGAGAAGTGGTCGTTGCGGCCGGAACAGAGACCTTCTAAGAAAGGCTGGTGCACACCGTCAAAATCTAAGATAAGGCCTCCTGAAGGCCTGGAATCACAATGGGCACAGTTGGTGCCTGAGCTGGTCCCACTGGCTCGGCCGTATCTGGTACCTACTCCTATGTTGGAGTGACTGGTGGATCTGCAGGTGCTGCTCTAGCTGCTGTATGAGCTGCGCCTCTACCCCTACCGCGACCTCGATCTCTCGCGGCCCTAGCTGGTGGCATTGGTGGATGTCCGTCCTGTACGGTAGCACGTTTCCTCACCATCTATGAGAGAATAAAATACAGAAGTTTAGTTATCGGAGTCAACAAGTCTGCACGACAAGAATACAAGAATGTGAAGTTTCCTAAGGGTTCGACAACCTCTCGAAGATAAATACAGACGTCTCCAACCAATCTGCAAGACTCTACAAAACCTGCTCATGACTCTTGAGACCTATGTAACGTAGGCTCAGATGCATCCATGGATCGGGTCGTACGACCTTGGTCACGACCCAAAACTAAGCCTGTCGTGATGGCGCCTAACATGGTACTAGGAAAGCCAACACTTCAAAATACTTCCACATTTTTTTTAAATCAAAAATAAGAATAACACATGTTTTAATCAACAATACCCTAAAAATGGAGAGAAAGTCAAAACCAATAAAGAAATTCCCAAAATCAGGATGTCACTAAGTATACGAGCGTCTAAACATCACAAATCTAGGAGTACTGTCTATAATAGTCTTAAACTAAATACATAAAGCAAAAAGATAGGGAAGGAGAGACAAGATCTGCAAAACGCCGGGCAGCTACCTTGAAATCTCCACATGATCAACTGGGCAAAGGAATCAACACCCACCGTGTCCGGAAACACCTGAATCTGCACACGAAGTGCAGGGTGTAGCGTGAGTACAGCCAACTCATTAAGTAACAAGACTAAATAAAGGACTGAAAGTAGTGAAGAGCTTCACAGTTATAGTTCAATTACAGAAATATCAACGTAGGAAGGTATGCATGCTTTCAAGTTCGACAATTTATGCCACAACAATTAATCCATGTCAAGTTTAGGTGAAACAGAATATAATATCTCTCAGAAATTACGAGACGGAGATATATGACAGCTAAAGTGCAATAGAAATTAAGATCAAATGCATCCTCTCAAAGAAACAGTCACTCAGTCCTCCTATTCACTCCAACATCACAATAACTCATTCCTCACAGTCACTCATTCCTCTCAATCGCTCAGCACTCGGCACTCGGCACTCAGTAGGTACATGCGCTCATTGGGGGTGTGTACAGCTCAAGCGCTATAACAAACCAATCGTGGCATAAATCAATGAAACATGTTGCACTGTGCAACCCGATCCCATAAATATCCTCACAATCAGGCCCACAGCCTCACTCTATCATCAACCTCTCCAGTCTCTTAGACTCTTAAAAATCATGAAAATTAGCCCAAACAAAAGTGATATAATGTATCAACAAGGAACAATAGACTAAGATATAATTTGCAAATAAAACTATGATTAAGTACAAAACAGCAATTTTGTAGATAATTCAACTTGTACACGACCTTTGTGGATCCCTACAGTTTCAACACATGATCTTTCTAACATGATTTGCAGTTCAATTTCTCTAATACGTAGAGAATGTATGGATAACAACATATTATTCAACTACACAGTTCCATGGAATTGACTAAGTCACAATTCCTACGGTGCACGCCTACACGCCCGTCACCTCAAAACCAAAAACATGTTACATAATACGGGGTTTTATACACTCATAACCAAATTTAGAATAGTTACTTACCTCAATCCGAGCAAATCTCTACTCCAACACACCCTTGCCTCGCGAAATGGCCTCTGAATGCCTCGAATTCGCGAACTCTCATTTTAAATAATCTGCCCAGCATTCTTGCTTCTACGGCCACCTTAGCCTCTTCTATGGCACCGCTTTTGCGGTCCATCATCCACATCTGCGTAGGCCACTAAGCCGACCAACTGCTTCTGCGGTCGAAACCCCCGCCTCTGCGGGCGCGCGTCTGCGGAAACAATCAGCTTTTGCGTACCAGCCTAACCACTCCTTTTTCCGCTTATGTGACCCTCCAAGCGCAGGTACGAGTCCGCACCGGCTGATACCTACCGTATCTTCGCCCCATAGTCCCAAGTCCAATCCTCCACTTCTGCGCTTCCTAGCTCGCTTCTGCGAGCTCGCACCTGCAACAAATGTTCTACAGGTGCTATTACACCAGAAGACTTCAGCTACAGCAATCTCTCAAACTCAAACTTTGATCCGAAAACCATTTGAAATCAACCCGAGGCCCCCGGGAACTCAACCAAAAATACTAACTAGTCCTAAAACACAATACAAACCTAGTCGAGCCCTTAAATCACATCAAACAACATCAAAAATACGAATCTCACCCCAATTCAAGCCTATTAAAACTAAGGAAATTCCAACTTCTACAAACGATGTCGAAACCTATCAAATCACGTCCAATTGACCCCAAATCTTGTACATAAGTCACAAATGACATCGCAGACCTACCCCAACTCACGGTAACCGCAAAGTCCACTCTCAATCAAACTGTCAAATTTTCAACTTCCGCCATTTGAAGCCTAATTTCAACTACGAACCTCCAAAACACAATCAGGACACACTCCTAAGTCCAAAATACCCAACGGAGCTAACGGAACTGTCAAAACTCCATTCTGAAGTCGTTTGCTCATAAGTCAACATCCGATCAACCTTTTCAACTTAAGCTTCCAACTTTGAAACTAAGTGTCTCAATTCATTCCAAAAGCTCTCCGAGCCCGAACCAACTACCCTGGCAAGTCACATAACAGCTATGAAGCATAAAAGGAGCAGTAAATTAAGGAACAGGGCTACGACTCTCAAAATGACCGGCTGGGTCGTTACAACCTCGGCAATGTATGTACGCAATTAGATGGATCGGGCAGAACGACCTCGGCATAATTCGTGCGTAAAATCTCTAGGAGCCCGAATACCCATGAGATTTTCCCTCTTGATTGAATTTTGAAATTACATGATATCCCCTTGTGACTGGAGATTGGATAAATTACTTGACGATTTTTATTTGTTGAGATGGCATGTACTATATGGAAATTTTAAATTGATATTTAGTTAAAGGCTCACGTTAATTACTGTTTGTTATTCTATTGATGTTGTTGTATTTAAAATCTACATATAATTAAGGCTAGATACTTACTAGATACGCGCTGATTTACGTACTCACGCTACACTTTTGCATTGAACGTGCAGGATATGACAGGTTCATTTGGTGGTCATCCTAGCGCATAGGTGCAACTGTTGAGAGGACTTTATGGTGAGCTGCTTCCTATGCCACGTACCACAGCCCTCAAAGTCTCCATCTTATTTATTTATTTTTCCTGTCTATTTCATTTTCCAGATAGTTGATGTATTATTATTGCACTCCATAGTAGATGCTCATGCACTTGCGACTCCAGGTTTTGGGTTGTTCAAGAATTTATTTATGGTTTGCTTTATATTGACACATTTTTACTTTATATTTTATCCAAAATGTATGTATTTACGATTTTTAATGCATTAATTTCTCTATCTAATAAGATTCATGATTTTAAAAATAATAAGATAAATAATTGACGTGATAGTCGACTGTTGGCTTGCCTAATGGTGACGTTGGGTGTCATCACGGCCTATAGTGGGTTTTGGGTCGTTACAAGACTTGGATACGGACTTGCTCCATTTCCTGACTTCTTGCTTGCCGTTCCCTTTGCAAGGCTCATAGATGGGCAGCCTTTCATTTCTAGCGGAGGCTATGCTCAATTCCATGTCATGGGCACGAGTTGCAAGTTCTTCAAATGTGCTAGGCTTGATACCTTGCAAGATGTAGCGCAGTCCCTAATGCATGCCTTGGATGCACATCTCCATGCCAGAAGCTTCACTAAGCCTGTCTTTGCAGTTGGGGCTTGCATTCCTCCAACAATTGATAAAGTCAATAACTGGTTCACCCTTCCATTGACAATTATTCGTAAGTTCCACCATGCTCACAGTGCATCTTATGCTATAAAAGCGATTGAGGAATTCTTGCTCTAGTTGATCTCAGCTATTAATAGATCCAGCCTCGAGGTCTGTGTACCAATCAAAAGTATTTCCTTTTAGTGAGCGAACAAACTGCTTGACGAGGTAATCTCTATAAATCCCAGCATTCTTGCACGTCTCAACAAAGTGCGCCACGTGTTGCTTTGGATTTCCTTTGCCATCAAACTGTTGAAAATTTGGAGGTTGATAGCTAGCATGCATCTTCAACATATTGATCCTTGTAGTATACGGCTTTGTGTATTTAAGAGAGGACTTGGTAGCAATTTCATACTTTTTTTAATAGTTCCTTCAATGAACTCCTTCAATTGATCGATTGGAATCACACCTTTAGATGAGACAAGGATAGCCTTTGCGGATGCTACTTGTCTTAGGGGAGAATCACTCTCCGGATCCTTTGGGAGCTTGCCAGGTGCATGGGCGGATTCTTCTTCCATAAAGATTCACATCCTGTATGTTAGCTTGTCAATTCTAGTATCTTGATTTTGCATGTACTTGGTCAAGCCAGCGATTGCTTCCGTCAAGTTTTCCAACTTCTCTTCCACAGATGAAGTGTTTGTCACCATTGCTTTCATGATTGTTGTAGATGATGGGGAATAGCATGGATTATCACATAGATTTATCCTTTATTGGCTCATGCTATGTGGTGTAAATGGGGAGGGTTCGTCACTTAAAGTACCATCATCTTCCTTCACAGTAGAGTTCTTGGATCTGGAGATGTTAAGCAAAGCTAGATTTTTCTTACTTTCAGAAACATCGCTTCCTTCTTCAGGTGCGTTCGTAGAGGATCTTGCTCCTTTTGAGGATGAAGATTCAAAAACAGGGATTGTTGCAGACGGCACTTGGAGTGCTTCTTGTCCTAAAGAGCTTGCTTTGCTCCTCTTAACTGGTCCAAAGCTTCCAAAGGTAACATCGAGGATGCTTTCCACATTAGCATAGAACCTGGAATTAGCAGCCTTGGTGGAAGTTGATTTGGAGTTGATTTTCTTTACAACCATTTCGATATTTTTGAACTTTAGTGATTGAAAATTTGAGATGAGAGGTAGAGATTGTCCCACTAGGCATGCTAGACTTTGTAGACAATAAATTTGAGTCAAGAAATATAATCGAGACCGAAAAATATTGCAATAATCGTAGTATTTGATTTCAAATAATTTGATTGTTACAATCTCTATGAGTCCTACTATTCTACTTTTCTAATATAAATAAGGGCCTTTGAGCTTGATCTTGAATTTGAATTTGATTTATCTATCGTGAACTCTTTGATTGTTGCCACGAATTTTATCACGAGAAAGTAGCCTTGATCTTGAACGTCTTGTATTTGATTTGACTTTGTTCTTGATCTTGAATACTTGAAATTTGTGTTGAAGTGCTTGAATGCTTGAACATTTGTAGTTTGCAGAGAATTGTGGCCTTTGATCCACGAGCTCCCTTGTGTCTTCTCATTATAACTTCTAGTCCCTTTTTTTGAATTATGAAAACCCCTATTTATAGTTGTGGGAGGAAAGAATTGTGATGAGAACAAACTCTTTCCGATTCAATCAGATTGAAGCGTGACTAGGCTGCATTAGATTGGCTAGAACATGTCACTTGCACATGTGGTGCAATTTCATTGGCTTTTTAATTTAACTTGGCATGCCTCGTCATTTTGACACGTGGTACGATCCTATTGGCTCTTCCGTTTGACTTGGTATGCAACATCATTTGACACGTGGCACCAAACTAGGCCCCTCAGTTTGTTTTGATGGCTCTGATAGGTTCATATCGTGATTTTAGACTTAGAAGTATGCCCCGAATCGAATTCGGAGGTCTAGATTGATTTGTGTTGTTTTGCCGAAAGATGGCAATTTAAAGGTTTAGAATTTTTACAAGTTTGACCGAAAGTTAACTTCATAGCTATCGTGTTTGGATTTCCATTTCGACACTTGGAATAGGTCCGTTTTGTTAATTAGAACTTTTCCGTAAAGTTTGGCATCACTCCAAGTTGATTTGATAGGAACCGGACGTGCGGTTGAGGTTTTAGAAGTTCTTGAGTTTCATGTTGATTTCATGTATTTTGGAGGTCTGATTCGTGGTTTTGGATGTTTTTTTGATGATTTGATCGCATGAGCGAGTTCATGTCATGTTTTTAGACTTGCGTTGATTTTTGCTTTGGAGTCCCGAAGGCTCGAGTGAGTTGCGAATGCATTTCAGAGAGTTCGTAGGAGGTTCAGATTTTTGCTGGTGCTCAGACCTTGCTTTTGTGGGATCTATGTCGCATTTGCGGATATCGCATTTGTGGGCTTTTTCATCATATCTGTGAAGAGCACTATGGCCTGAAGAGTTTGAATTTGCAAACTCTACATCGCATTTGCGATACTGGCCTGGGCTGGGTATTGTAGCATTTGCAATAACTTTGATCTCTTTTGCGGAAGTCCACAGTTCACAATTGCGAGCTAGTCATCGCATTTGCGAAGATAGCAGAGGTGTGAAGGACTTCGCTTTTGCGATGGTTTCTTCGACTTTGCAGGGTTCGCATTTGCGAACTCCAGGTCACATTTGCAACACCTACGATTGGACAAAAAGCTGAGGGACGAGATTTTTAGTCTCATTTTCATATTTTGAAATCCTAGACTCAGTAGGAGGCGATTTTGAAGAGGATTTTCATCTACAAACTTTGGGTAAGTGAGTCAAATCTATTTCTAATCATATTCCATCAATATATCTTAGATTTTAACTTCACAATTTGTGAATCGAGGTGAAAATTTGTGAAACTTTGTCATGTTTTTGAAAAATAAAAATTTGAGTTTTGAGAGTCGGTACGTACTCAGATTTTGAAACTAATCACATATATGAACATGTGGGGTCATGGGTAGTCAAATCTACCATTGGACCGGGTTTTGACTGGACGGATCCCGGGTTGAGTTTTATTGACTTTAAGGAATTGAGTAAAGATCATAGCTTTATTTGTTGGAATTGATTTCTCTTGAATTATTTGATGTTATTAAGTTGATTTTTGTTAGATTTGTGCCGAGCGAAGGTGAATTATAAAGGAAAAGTTATTTTTGAGTATTTACTGAGGGATTTTGAGGTAAGTATCATGCCTAACATCGTGTAGGGAATTACCCCGTAGGGATTGATTTGTTTGCACTATTTGAACTACGTGAAAGACTCGTACCCGAGGTGACGAGTGTGTACACGGCATATATGTGAAAATTTGACCGTTTAGACTCTTAGGTTTCTTGTGTACATTTAAATGAAGTTGCCTTAACATGTTATCTCCTCCATTGCTAAATTCACCAATACATGTATTATTTGAAGTCGATTGGTTCATGTTATACCCTTTATTTCCAAATATACTCTTATATTCCTTAATTGAAGTTGTTACCTCTTTCATTGACATGTATCTCTTCCGCAGTTGATTATCCTTAATTGAAGTTACTATTATCTTTTCTATTGTTGACTTATCCTTATGTGAAGCCATTGCTACATGTTATCTCTCTTATTGTTGAGTTGTTCTTAATTGGAATCATTGTTACATGTTATCTCTCTTATCGTTGAGTCATTCTTGTTAGGAATCATTGTTACATGTTATCTCTACGATTGTTGAGTTACTCTTATTTGACATCGTTGGTACACACTATCTTTCTCATTATTGAGTTATTCTTATTGAAACCATTGTTACTTGTCATGTCTTTCAATGTGAGCCCATTCTTCTATTCCTTGTGTTTTATAATTCTTGTGTTGATTTACTTGTCCTCTCGTATTGTTGTTGTTGTTGTTGTTATTTTACTCAGTTTTGTTGAGCCTAGGGCTATGTGTGGTTGTGGTATTGGAATATTTTTGAGGAAATATTGTGAATATGGGTACATGTGGTGCCAGTTGTTATATTCTGTTATTATGTTTTTGGCACACGTGATGCTGTTGAGGGGATTGTTGGGGTGTTCGAACGTGAGTTGTCCGTGGTATTGTTATTATTGATATTTGCACATGCGGCTATATATATAGCCCGCCTTATATATATATATATATATATATGGGGGGGAGAGGGGGAGGTTTGCGCATGTGGCAAGACAAGGCAGGCATTTACTTATTGTTGCGCACGTGGCAAGACAAGGGGGCTATGCCCGGATGATTTGTGATGACTTATGATGGCCTGGGGGAATTGTTATGGATGATATTTGTGTAGTGGTATGCCTACCTTATGGGAGTTATGCATTTTACATTTTGTTGTGTTGTTTCCTATGTGTCATTTGTTGTCTTTGCTCTTACTTGTTGACATTTTTGTGATAGAACACTTTCAAAAGCATACACGTAATTAATCACTCATATCGGTTTAAGAAGATGAATCCTGATGTTTATTGGTCATTTACGTGTATTATCATTTACTTGCCTTCTATGTAAGAGTTGTATTATTGGCACGTGAGTTGTCCATGCGGTTATGAGTTATTGTTATTGCTGCACGTGATTTGTCCGTGCAGCAATAGCAATAACTTTCTTAGCACATGAGTTGTCCAATCAGATATGAGGTATCAATGGTATTGGCACGTGAGCTGTCCATGCGGTTGTGATTTGTAATGTGGGCACAAGATGCCAAGTGATTAGGGTTCTTGAATTTGGCTCGTCATTTGTGATTATGCGGTGTGGTACCTCGGGGAAATTCTTGAATAAATCTTGTGTGAAAGAGGTTGTTCTTATTGATTTGTTACTTGTTTTCCTTACTTGGTTTCACCGGACTTAAACTGTATTCAGCTTACTCTACGGCGTTATTGCCTGTTGTGCCTCGTTGCTAACTGTTGCTTCTAGTTTTCTATTGCAAGTATTATTTTGTTATTTTTACCATGCTTAGATTTAGATTAATATTGCTCCCTGTTAGTTTCACATTCATATTTGTGCAGGTTATTAAGACTAATAGGTGTCTTGACTGATCCTCGTTACCACTCCACCGAGGTTAGTCTTGATACTTATCGGGTACCGCCATGGTGTACTCATGCTACGCTTTCTGCACATTTTGTGCAGGTCCAGGTACTTTGGAGTTTGTTGATCACTATATAGCTGACCAGTGTTGCCGTGGAGATTTCAAGGTATACCTGCCGTCGCATTCGCATGCCTCGGAATTACTTTCTGAAGTTTATTTTGTACTATTTATTTCTATTCCAGAGTAGTTGTACTTAAATATTTTCTAGTGAAATCAGTAGAGCTTAAGACTTGTACTACCGGTTTTGGGATGCTATGTACCTACCTTGGGATTGTTGGCTTTATATAAAAATTTCTAGTTCATTTTTAGTAGTTATTAAGTAAAAAAAAGTTATTATTATTTCGGTATGTATTAGGCTTAACTAATCTTAGAGACTACGCGTCATCACGACCTCTTTGGAGGGATTTTTTATCGTGACAAGTTGGTATCAGAGCTCTAGGTTCATAGGTGCTACGAGTCATAAGCGAGTTTAGTAGAGCCTTGCGGATCGGTATGGAGACGTCTGTACTTATTTTTGAGAGGCTACGGAACTGTTAGGAAACTTCACTTCTTTCATTCTGTGCGAGTTTATTGATTTCGGAATTTGAGCTTTTTTCATTCTATTTTCTCACAGATAGTGAGAACACGAGTTGTAGTTACTAATGACACTGCCCCAAGAGCCAGTGTTGTTAAGGGCCGGGCAGAGGCAGAGGCCAAGGAGGAGCACGTGCTACAGCTAGAGCACCTACTAGAGCAGCAGCTGGGGAGCCACTAGTAGCTCTGACTGGGCGACAGGCACCGGAGGCGCATGTTTCTACTCGGGACTTCAGAAGACTTTAGCGCAGTTCCTGAGCATGTTCGGTAAATTGGCTCAGACGGGATTAATTCCGGTTTCACCAGCTACTTCACAGACCGAGGGAGGAGCTCATACTCCCGCCGCCCGTACTCCAGAGCAGCGAGTCCACATTGGCCTGGTTCTAGGTGTCGTGCCAGCACAGCCTGTTATTCCGGTTTAACCTGAGGTCAGGCCAGGGGCATCTGAGGAGGAGCAGCTGCGACTTGAGAGATTAAAGATGTATCGTCCTCCTACTTTCAGTGTCTTAGCTTCAGTGGATGCACATGGTTATCTAGAGAAATTTCATCGTATTCTCCGCACCATGGGTATTTAGGAGACTAGCGAGGTTGCTTTTACTACATTCCAACTGTCAGGAGCAGCATATCAATAGCGGTGGGCTTACGAGAAGGCTAGCCCAGCTGATGTAGCTTCAGTTTCATGGACTTGGTTTTTAGAGATGTTGTTGGGAGAATTTCTTCCTTGGACCCTTCGGGATGCATGGGCGCGCGAAGTTTGAGCAATTGTGCCAGGGTGCTATGTCAGTGTCAGACTATGCTGTTAGATTCAGTGATTTGTCCAGGCATGCACCTGCTTTGGTTTTTAGAGTTAGAGAGCAAGTCTGCAGGTTCATTCGGGGGCTCAGTTATGGTAACTGATTCAGCATGGCTCAGGAGTTGGAGATAGATGTTCCGTTTTAGCAAGTGCTAAAGATCGCACACCGATAAGAGGGCATACAGGGCCAGGAGAGAGAGGGTAGGAAGGCCAAGAGGCCTCGTAGACCGGGAGGATCTACTGATCCCTATTTTGGAGGTAGTGTACGTCATGGTAGAGGTTTTGTGGGTCAGCCAGCTCAGTTTGCACTTCAGGCTTCACGCGGTGTTTTAGATATCCATGGGTCCCGAAGTACCCCTACCGGACAGCTTTCACAGCCACGTCATAGGAGAGGTTGCTTTGAGCGCGGAGATACCACCCACGTGGTGAGAGATTATCCATGACTCCGGACAGATGTGTCACAGCGGGGTATTCAGGCTATGAGTTCTGCTCCAGATGCTACTATACCGGCACAGCCAGCTAGGGGTGGAGGTCAGGCAAATGAGGTCGGCCTAGAGAGGGGAGGCCGGGCCATTGTTACGCTCTTCCAAGTTGCGCAAAGGCCGATGCACCAACTGATGTCCTTAGAGGTATGGTTTCAGTTGAGTATGGAGATGCATTTGTGTTACTTTGATCCAGTCCCATTTATTGGTAAGATTCATCCTACTTTGCTTCAGATATGTTTTTGTTTTGTGATTCTTGCACTCTGTTTATGTGTTCACGCTAGCTGAGAATTTTGTTGTGATAGCCGGTGTCTATCGTTCTGGTTTGATTGCTATTACATGTTGCGGTTTTGGTTCTACGAGGTTGAGTTAGTAGAATGGTTTAGTGGTTGAGATGTTTACCTTACTCGTGATTTCGGGTAGAGGATGCGGACCTGGTGTTCTTTGTGAATAGATGTGTTAGTGCCGGTCCATGCGTTACGATGAGGTCATATTTGTTGTAGTTGTTGTGTGTGTCTTGCTTCTTCCTTGTCGATTGAATCTGCAGTATGGTATCTGTGGGGAGTTTTGTATGTTTGGCTTGTTTGATGGTTCTCTCATGTGTTCCTCTTTTCATATCCAATCATATTCGAGTTGTGCTTATCGGGTTTGGATTGTGATGTATGTGCCCAGGTGGCGTTTGATGTGTCTTATTGATCGGATGAGTAGTTATGATTTTTGCATATTTCTTACATTAGTCTCAGTGTTGTGAAGGTCGGGAACAAGGTTCTATTCGATATGAGCGTGTTCGCCGGTATCGGGCTTGGTAATAAGCAGTTGTTGTGGTCAGTATTTTTGCTATGGGAATATGGATGATGTACTACGTCGTGTGGTTATACCCTACGGGTGTATGCATGAGCTATTGTAGCTAGTTGAGCATTTTACGGCGTGATTGTGTGATAATAGGGCACTTGGTAAATGTGGAAATTTGATTCTAAGGCTTAACGGCATGAGTGGAATGGATAATCTTCGAATGAGGTGATGATGTCGGGCTTTGGTGGATCGTGATGACGTGGGATCACCCGTGTGTATGTGCATGGTGAGTTCATATAGTGATTTGTTGGCTTGGGAAAGATTCTTGACACGTTCGAGGATAAAAGTTTGTTTAAGAGAGGGAGAATGTAACGAACCGACCAGTCATTTTGAGCTTCACGGTTCTGTTCAGTGGTTTGAGGTCTTCAGTAACTCCACATTATGCATTATGACTTACGTGTATGGTCAGATTTGATTTTCGGATGTTTCGAAATGAATTCGGATGGGTGATTCTCACTTTAGAAGCTTAAGTTGAAAATGTTGAACGAGGTTTGACTTTTGTGAAATGCCTTGTAGAGATATTTTGATGGCTCTGATAGGTTTGTATCGTAATTTTGGACTTGGGCGTATGTCCGGAATCGAATTCGGAGGTCCAAGTTGATTTGTGTTGTTTTGCCGAAAGTTAGCAAGTTAAAGGTTTAGAATTTTTACAAGTTTTATTGTAGGTTGACTTCATAGCTATCATGTTTGGGTTTCTGTTTTGGGACTTGGAATAGGTCCATTTTTTCATTTGGAACTTTTTTGCAAATTTTGGCATCATTCTGAGTTGATTTGATAGGAATCGGACACGCGGTTGTGTTTTTAGAAGTTCTTGAGTTTCATATTGATTTCATGTGTACTGGAGATCTAATTCGTGGTTTCGGATGTTATTTTTGATGATTTGATCGTGCAGGCGAGTTCGTGTTATGTTTTAGACTTGTGTTGATATTTTGTTTGGAGCCCTGTGCCCCCAGGGCTCAGGTGAGTTTCAGACGTGTTTAGGAGAGTTCATAGGAGGTTCAGTTTTTTGCTGGTGCTCAGATCTCGCATTTGTGAGATCTATGTCGCATTTGTGACTATCGCATTTGCAGGCTTTTTTATCGCATTTGCGAAGAGCATTGTGGCCAGAAGAGTTCGCATTTGCAAACTCTACATCGCATTTGCGATACTGGCTTGGGCTGGGCATTGGTCGCATTTGCGATCACTTTGATCGCTTTCGCGAAAGTCTACAATTTGCAATTGCGAGCTAGTTGTCGCATTTGTGATGACAGCAGGGCTGTGAAGGACTTTGCTTTTGCAATGGTTTCTTCGCATTTGCAAGGTTTGCAAATGAGAACCCTAGGTGGCATTTGTGACTGGACAAAAAGCGGAGGGACGAGATTTTTAGTTTCATTTTCATATTTTGAAACCTTAGACTCGGTAGGAGGCGATTTTGAAGAGAGATTTTCATCTACGGATTTTAGTTAAGTTATTCTAATCTATTTTCTAATCATATTCCATCAATATGTCTTAGATTTTAACATCGAATCATGTGAATCAAACAGAAAATTTGTGAAACTTTGTCAAGTTTTTGAAAAATAAGAATTTGAGTTTTGAGAGTCAATTTGGACTCGGATTTTGAAACTAATCACATATATGAACTCGTGGGGTCATGGGTAGTTGGAACTACCATTGGACCCGGGTTTTGACCGGGCAGGTCCCACGTTGACTTTTGTTGACTTTTGAGAAATTGTGTAAAGATCATAGCTTTATTTATTAGAATTGATTTCTCTTTCATTATTTGATGTTAATAAGTCGATTTTGATTAGATTTGTTTCGAGCGAAAGTGAATTGTAAAGGAAAAGCTATTTTTGAGTATGTATTGAGCGCTTCTGAGGTAAGTATCTTGCTTATCATCGTGTGAGGGAATCACCCCATAGGAATTGGTTTGTTTGCACTATTTGAACTACGTGAAAGACGTGTACCCGAGGTGACGAGTGTGTACACGGCTTATATATAGAAATTTTACCATTTAGACTCTTAGGTTTCTTATCTATATTAAAATGAAGCTGTCTTAACACGTTATCTCCTTCATTGCTAAATTCACCCTTGCATGTCTTATTTGAAGTCGATTGGTTCATGTTCTACCCTTTATTTCCAAATATACTTTTATATGCGTTAATTGAAGTTGTTACCTCTTTTATTGCAATGTATCTCTTCCGTAGTTGATTATTCTTAATTGAAGTTACTGTTATCTCTTCTATTGTTGACTTATCCTTATGTGAAACTATTGCTACATGTTATCTCTCTTATTGTTGAGTTGTTCTTAATTGGAATCGTTGTTACATGTTATCTCTCTTATCATTGAGTCATTCTTGTTAGGGATCATTGTTACATGGTATCTCTCTGATTGTTGAGTTACTCTTATTTGACATCGTTGGTACACACTATATGTCTCATTGTTGAGTTATTCTTGTTGAAACCATTGTTACTTGTCATGTCTTTCATTGTGAGCCCATTCTTCTGTTCCTTGTTTTTATAATTCTTGTGCTGATTTACTTGTTGTACTCTAGTATTGTTTTGTACTCATGGTTGTTGAGCCTAGGGCTATGTGTGGTTGTGGTATTGGAATTATTTTGAGGAAATATTGTGGCATATGGGCACATGTGGTGCCAGTTGTTATATTGTGTAATTATATTTTTGGCACACGTGATGCTGTTAAAGGGATTGTTGGGGTGTTCGAACGTGATTTGTGATGTCGGGTTTGATTTGTGATGACTCATGATGGCATGGGGGCATTGTTATTGATGATATTTGTGTAGTGATGTACCTACCACATGAATTTGTCATGCGGATACGAGATATTGTCACTCCCTTAGCACGTAAGTTGTCCGTGAAGATATATGGTATTAATGGTATTGGCACGTGAGTTGTCAGTGCAGCATGTGAGTTGTTCGTGCGTTTGTGATTTGTAATGTGGGCACAAGATGCCAAGTGATTAGGGTTCGTGAATTGGGACCCGTTATTTGTGTTTATGAGATTGGTACCTCGGGGAAATTCTTGAATAAATCTTGTGTGAAAGCGGTAGTTCTTATTGAGTTGTTACTTGTTTTCCTTACTTGGTTTCACCGGACTTAAACTGTATTCAGCTTACTCTACGGCGTTATTACCTGTTGTGCCTGGT
Source organism: Nicotiana obtusifolia (assembly GCA_002018475.1). Taxonomy (NCBI): domain Eukaryota; kingdom Viridiplantae; phylum Streptophyta; class Magnoliopsida; order Solanales; family Solanaceae; genus Nicotiana; species Nicotiana obtusifolia. Next base: position 196,565 of record MCJB01023045.1, on the reverse strand, counting down.
TGCTAATTGTTGCTTCTAGTTTTCTATTGCAAGTATTATTTTATTATTTTTACCATGCTTAGCCTTATACTAATATTGCTCCCAGTTATTTTGACATTCATACTTATACAGGTTATTAAGACTAGTAGGTGTCTTGACTAATCCTCGTCACTACTCCACCGAGGTTACTCTTGATACTTACTGGGTACCGCCGTGGCATCTCATAATACGATTGCTACACATTTTGTGCAGATCCAGGTACTTCGGAGTTCGTTGATCACTAGATAGCTGACCGAGTGTTGCCGTGGAGACTTCAAGGTATACCTATTGTCGCGTTCGCATACCTCGGAGTCACCTTTTGAAGTTTTTTAGTATTGTTTGTTTTTATTTATTTTTTTGTACTTAGAGATTTTCTAGTGAACTCAGTAGAGCTTATGACTTATACTACCGGTTTTGGGATGCTATGTACCTACCTAGGGATTGTTGGCTTTATATAAAAATTTCTGGTTCATGTTTAATAGTTGTTTAGTAAAAAAAATCTGTTACTATTTCAGTATGTATTAGACTTACCTAATCTTAAAGAATAGGTATCATCACGACCTCTTCGAAGGAATTTTGGATCGTAACAATCCTTCTTAATGCTAAACTTTAGTAGTGGTATTCTTTTGGATAAAATTATGCATAAGTTGGTTTTATCAACTAACTAATGTATGGTTTTATTAAGTAACTAGTTCTTGAGTGGTGATTGTATATCTCCTAAAGTTAATTAAAAAAATTATTAATATATTTTTATGTTTTAGGGTCAATAAAAATCTTTGAAATCCAAATATAATAAGTTGATCACACATCAGTGCAGAAAATACAATTCAAATTCCGTGCATATTTTTATTACCTTTTTGGTAAGAGTAAAAGTGCAGAAATAAAATTTGTTCAATTTTAATTGATAATAATATTCCTCGCACAGCCACTGAAACCTTTACAGAATCATGTCATTGGTGCTACAAATATTTTATTATGTTTTGTGGAATGCTGTAATTTATGTATAGTACTTAATTTATTTTATTTGGAACAACATGAATATATTAGTTCATGTTTCGATTAATATAATTGGGCAACTCCAAATATGTTTAATAGAAAGGAGTATTGTATTAAACTTTTATATTAAAAGTTATATTTAATATCTGATAAATTTAGTATCCATAGATGATTTGCTATTGATAGTGTTTAAAGACATAATTTGCTATGATTAATTTCCTTAATATTGACTACACATTGCGGGAGTACGAATACTATAGAAATTGTGGGTTACTGTTTGAGTGGTAATTTTTAAAAATTTGCTAGATGTAACAGTATATTTGGCCAGATAATAAAATAATAAAAGTAAATTTGACCGAATAATATAGCGGAGAATAAATATAAAAAATATTCAAATATAGAAGAATAAGTTTGACTCTTCGAAAAAAGGAGTAATTCTTTAGCTTGATGATAATTTAGTTTATTTACTTCTCGTAGACTGAAAAGATGATATTATTCAAACATTTATTTGCTACATGTCCTCGTGTTACTCTCTATTATTGTCACGACTCAAACTAAAATGTCGTGATGGCGCTTATTACGGAAGTAGACAAACCTGCAATCACAAATAATCACGCATATTTAAATTGAAAACATAATGAAATAAGCTTAACAGTGAAAATCTCATAAATAACCGATAAGAAAATACCGCGACTCAATACAAAATCCCCCAAAATTTCAGTGTCACTTAGTACATAAGCTACTAAATATCAACATTGTCAAAACTTCTAATACAACTATCTGGAAAGGTAGAACAGTGCTAAATAAAAGGAAAAAAAGAGTCGAGGTCTACAGAAGCCAAGGCAGCTACCTCAAAAGTCTCCAAGCTGGAAGTACTCCAAGTCTAGTAACCATCGTACCTAGAAGTACTTGGATCTATACACGAAGTGCAAAGTATAATATGAGTACAATTGACCCAATGTACTCAATAAGTAACAGGACTAACCTTGGACTAACACAGTGACGAGCTCATATAGGTACAGTCCAAATCCAGATTATAACAATACAGATATGACAGGAAAAATGACAGTAATAGCTTAGAAGAATCTCATAACTAGTTTGTACACAGTACAAAAATGTGGATATGCTTTCAAGTTTAAGAGTTTAAGTTCAACACGAATAAAATATGCCAAGTGTGACTGATATGAGGAATGTTACATCTCTATATCGACATGCCATATGTGCATGTCACATGTAATGCATCACAATGATAATTGCACGTACTCATCTCAGAGTACTCAATCTGAATGTCTCAACTCTCACTCATCACACTCAATCGCTCAGCATTGTATGGTACTTGTGCTCACTGCTAGTATGTCAGACTCCGAAGGGGCAGATCTTGTCCAAGCGCTAATATAAAACCAATATGGCCTGATGCATCGTACAGCCCGATCCCATAATAGTATATAAAGCCTATAAGGCCTGCTGCGGCATGCAGCCCGATCCACAATCTCACTCACAATACGGCTCTCAGGCCCCAACTCATTCATCAACATCTCCAGTCTCTCGGGCTCATAAATCTCATAACAATCAACTCACATAATGATACATGATGCAACAATAGATAGCAACAGAGACTGAGATATGATATGCAAATCATGAATGTGATTGAGTACAAAATTACCATAAAAATAAATAAATCAATAGTAGAAATGATCCCATTGGGTCCCAACAGAATAAGCACATAGCCTAAACATGATTTCTAATATGGATTGCAGCTCAATTACTCTAACACATAGTGATCACATGAATAGCAACAAGGTTTGATAACTAAACAGTAGGACGGAATCGATCAGGTCACAATTCACACGGTGCATGCCCACATGCCCCTCACCTAGCATGCGTGTTACCTCAACACCAATCACATAACACGTATTTCACGGATTCATACCCCCAGAACCAAGTTTAGAAGTGTTACTTACCTCAAACTACGCAAATCTCTACTCCAATAAGCCCTTACCTCGCGAATCGGCCTCCGAACGAATCGAATCTAGCCACAAACAACTTAATACAATCAACACAAGCTATAGGAATCAATTCCATATGATAAAGCTAGGTTCTTTAACAAAGGTCAAAAAGCCAACACAAAAAGTCAACCCCGGGCCCATGTCTCTAAATCCAACAAAATTAACAAAATCCGAATACTCATTCAATAACGAGCCAACCATACTAAAATTATTCAATTCCGATCTCAACTCGACCTTCAAATCCTCAAATTATGGTTTGTGAAGTTTCACAAAAAATTTCCAATTTTTTCAACCCAAAACACTAATTAAATGGTAAAAACAAATGATATATTCATGTATAGCAACCAAATCCGAGTTAGAATAACTTAACCCAACTAACTCCTTGATAATCCCTTCAGAATCGCCCAACTCCGAGGTCTCTAACTCAAAATATAAAAAATGGATTCAAATCCTCGATTTTAATATTTAACATTGTTGCCCAGTGATTACACATCGCGATCGCGGATAAATCCACGCGATTGTGAAGAACAAAATCCTCAGTGGTGAAAAATTCTTCTATGTGAACACACCCTCAAGTTCACGAACGTGGTGACCCAACTTTCATACCTAGGCAGTCGCGGACCTGCTCACGCAACCGCAAAGAATGAGCGTGTCTGAATCCCAAACCTCTGATGTGCGGGGTAATTTCGGCACATTTTGATACTACTTTCTTAAAGTTTAACTTGTTTTACGTGCAAAATCTGAATAGTGCGCTCGGACTGTCCGTCCATCTGTGAATGTAATATCGTACTCAGATCGACTTATGTGTCTAACTCACGTTGCACGACTCTCCAAAAATGAAATGTGAACCGTTTGCCCCAATCGAAGACAGTAGACACCGGCACACCATGAACCGAACAATCTCACGAAGATAAATCCGAGCCAACTACTCTAAAGAGTAAGTAGTCATGACTGGAATGAAATGTGCAGATTTGGTCCATCTGTCCATAATGACCCACACTGCATCAACTCTTCTCAAGGTCCATGGAATTCCAACTACAAAATCTATAGTAATACGCTCCCACTTCCACTCTGAAATATCAAGCCTTTGTGGCAAACCACCCGGTCTCTGATGCTCGTACTTAACCTGCTGATAGTTCAAACACTGAGCCACATACTCCATAATATCTTTCTTCACTCTTCTCCTCCAGTAATGCTGCTTCAAATCATGGTACATCTTTGCGACGCCCAGATAAATAGAATGCCGCGAAAAATGGGCCTCTTCAAGAATCAGCTCTCGCAACCTATCCACATTGGGCACACAAATTCGGCCTTGAAGTCTCAACAACCTATCATCACCAATAGTCACCTCCTTGGCATCACCGTGCTGCACCGTGTACTTAAGGACAACCAAGTGGAGATCATCATACGAACACCCCTTGATGCGCTCAACCAAAAATGACCGTAAAACCATGCAAGCAAGAACCCGGCTAGGCTTCGTAACATCCAACCTCACACACTTGTTAGCCAAAACCTGAACGTTCAAAGCTAAAAATCTCTCCCCGACTGGAATAAACACAAGACTCCCCATGCTCTAAGCCTTCCTACCAAAGAATCGGCCACCACATTGGGTTTTTTGGGGTGATAAAGAATGTTGATATCTTAGTCCTTTAGTAGCTCTAACCACCTCCGTTGCCTCAAGTTCAGATCCTTTTGTTTGAATAAGTGCTGAAGACTCTTGTAATCCGTGAATACCACATATGACATGTCGTAGAGATAGTGCCTCCAAATCTTGAGCACGTGAACTATGGCCGAACTCCAAATTGTGCACTCGTAGTTCTTCTCATAGGGCTTCAACTGACGCTAAGCATAAACAATTACTCTTCCCTCCTACATGAACACCCACCAAATACCAATTTGTGAAACATCACAATAGACTGTATAAGAACCCGATGCTAAAGGCAAAATCAGAAGTGGAGCTGTAGTTACGGCAGTCTAGAGCTTCTGAAAGCTCTTCTCACACTCGTTGGACCACTTGAATATGGCACCTTTCTAGTTCAACCTAGTCAATAGGATTGCTATAGATGGAACCCCCCCCCCCCCACA
>MCJB01023045.1:110715-178909 GCA_002018475.1 Nicotiana obtusifolia | reverse complement strand
AAAAAAAAAAAAAAAAGAGAAAAGAAACAGAAAAAAAAAAATCATAAATAGTTATGTATGTATTTGCAATAATGGAGCTTGGAAATAGATTAGAGAGGTACTTAAGGCGGGTCAACTGTGGGAACTAAACGCCATTGAGGCTATGGGGTTGAAAAGAAGCAAAATGTTAAAAGAAAGAAGAATGTAATTAGTGTTCAAGGAGGATGTAGCCACTCGTATCTAAATATATATCCTACCCTTCCTTAAACCTACATTACAAGCTTACAAAGTCCTTATGTGATCTCCAACCGAGTGTTCTTAGAAGTAGGTGACGAATTAAAATAAGGGCAAGCTTATGGTATGGCATGTGCTGACACTTGAAATTTCGTTCTGAGAGTGAGTGTATTTGCACTTTAGTCCCTTTGTATTGCTTTGATAAATATTGTGAGAGTGGGACGTTCTTTCAAGTGAAGGCACATAAATTGCTAGGTTGACAGAAAGTTGAGTTTTGAGTAAAGCATAAGTGTACTCAGCTGAAGGTAACCTTTAGTTACTTTGTTGAGGCTCAAAGTTCACTAACTGATTGGTTATCCTTGAACATACTGATGATTCAAGGAGGGTACAGTATTCAAAGAGATATACTTGAGATGCTAACAACAAACACTGTCCATAGTCAGTATTGTTTCATGTTGATAAGTAGAGTCTAGACTAGGATAGTATCATTTTAGTTGCTTGAGGACAAGCAAGAGTTTAAGTTGGGGGTGTTGATGTGCCGGGTAATTTCGGCACATTTTGATACTACTTGCTTAAAGTTTAACTTGTTTTACGTGCAAATTCTACTGATGCTTATGTAATTTTAGTGTATTTGATGTATATCGAGTGTAAGGACCCAAAAGTACGGAAAAGAATTCAAAAAGCCAGTTGAAGACAAGAAAAGAAGTTAAGAGCATCGCAAATGTGAGTATGCGGTCGCAATCAGCAAATGTTGACCGCATATTTCACCAGCAGATCGCAAACAAGGACAGAACTCTGGGCAATTCTTCATGTCGAGAATGCGGTCGCAAATGCGACCGCAAAACAGGAGTGCGAACCGCAAAATAACAAGGTGAAATCGCAAACGCAAACAGAGTTTCTGGGTGAAAATCAGAGTGAAGAATGCGATCGCATTTTGCGATCGCATAACCAACATGCGGACCGCAAACCAAAATGCGATGAAGGCAAAACTCTTGGGTTAAATCTGCGACAGCCGATGAAGAATTGCGGTCCACATTTCTGTTTTGCGACAGAAATGCGGTCCGCATTATTACTGCAGGGGCAATTCAGTTCGAAATTTGCCTCGGGTTTTGGGCCTTTATAAATAGGTTTAATAGGGTTTTGTGAGGGAGATCTTGTCAGAATTGAGAGTACAAATTACGGGCAATTAACTAGTTTGAATTCTTGGAAGCTTTTGGGATCAATTACCTTCTATTTTGTAATATGATGGCAATTCCTATTCTTTATTCTTCAATTTTCAGCATGAGTAGCTAAATTCAAACGCTGAGATTGTGAACCCTAGATGGGTAGAATGTTGTTGAGATTTTGATATTGAATATGATTTCAAGGAAGATTGATATTTATTTATTTCTTGTTCTTCAAATAATTGTTAGTGGTTGCAAACATTAACGAACGCCAATTAATCCTATCTTATCTTGGAAAAGTGAGATAGAATTTGGTGGAAATAAATAACAAAGACTCAAGGCTTTAAACCTTTTTTAATGAAATCGCTTAGGAATAAGTAGGTTTTAATTTGGCATTAATTGATTGTTCTTAATCACAACTCTTTCGTATTTGGAAAAATCGTAAAGAGGATAAATTATCCAACTATTGGGAAATATTGGATAGTAAATTAAACATCAATTGCATATCAAGAACTCTTCCGTTGGAAATATTCAATATTAATATCAAGAGCATTCTACTACATAAAGGGTGACACAACCTTGGTTTCTTTAATTCATATTATTTATATTCACAATATTGCAATCAGTTTTCGTTTACTCTTACGTTCAATATCTCTTTTCTTTATTACAATTACTCGATAGAATTACGACTTAGTCGAGTATTACACTAATTAAATAAACGTTTCACACCTATTCCCTATGGGATTCGACCCCAACCTTGTTGGGTTATTATATTTGACACCGACCGCTTACACTATTCTTAAGGTGTAATTTGACCGTATCAACCTCCCATACCTTCTTCGCGTGCGCGTAACACAGAATCTCAAAACTCCACGATCGTGTCCACCATATCGCGAACGCATAGAACAAGTGCCCAGCTGCCAGAAAAGACTTTACACTATTACGTCCCTCTTCTCGCGATCGCGAAAGTGGAAACCAGAAACACATATATCAACAATCCAACAAAGTCCAAAATGAGTCCGTACTTGATCCGAAACACACCTAAGGCCCCGGGGATCCCATCCAAACATACCAACAAGTCCTAAAATGATACGGACTTAGTTAAGGCCTCAAATTACATCAAACAACATCAAAAACACGAATCGCACTTAATTCAAGCCTAAGAAACTAATGAATTTCCAACTTCTCCAATCGATGCCGAACCAATCAACCTAACTTTAATTGACCTCAAATTCTGTACACAAGTCATAAATGACACAATGGACCTATTCCAACTTTCGAAACCAAAAATCCAAGCTCAGTAACCACAAAGTTAAATCTCGGTCAAATTTCTCAACTCTCCAAACTTTAACTTTTCCAATATTCGCCAATTCAAGCCAAAATCATCTACGAACCTCCAAATCAATATCCGGACATACTTCTATGTCCAAAATTACCATATGGAGCTATCAGAACTATCAAAACTCTATCTCGAAGTCATTTACATATAAGCCAACATTCGATCAACTCATCCAATTTAGGCTTCTATTCTTGGGACTAAGTGTCCCAATTTATTATGAAACATCCCCGGAACCAAACCAACTAACCCGACGAGTCAAATAACAACAAACAAACATAGAATAAGCAATAAATGGGGGAACGGGGCTCTAATACTCAAAATAACCGGCCAGTTCGTTACAATTATATACGATTTAGTACTTCAATATTTGGACATATACCAGCAGTATTTGAACGTTATGTCACTCATTGCAAATATACAAGGGAGAGATGGAACTTTTGTGGCGTCAAATGAAATATTCGAGATATTGAGTGAAGTTCTCCATAATTTGATTTTACTCTTCTCTTTATACTAGTATACTAGATAGATCAGAATATGTACAAAAACAAAAAAGGATGAGTGCGCCCGTGCTATGAGGTATATGAAAGGAAAAGAGGGGGGGTGAATATTGTAACCAATTTAAAAACTTAGTTGACTAGAGAGAGAATTAATCGACTAAACTTCTCCAACAGGTTGGATTGCAACAGAATTAAATTGAGCAAGAATAAAACCAGTAAAGACACAGAAGTTTTATACTCGTTCAGTACTGGTGTGGTACCTACATCCAGTTCCCTTGGGTCAGAAGGGGGCTCTTAGGTCTTTAATATTGAATCGTTACAACAGTTGTGATTTTTGTTCGTTTACCACTAACGATATTCAGCAATAGTGTTTGTCTAAAGTTGACACAACTCTTGTTTTGTTTTCTAACTCATCCTATATTTTGTGACACGTGTAAACTCAAGAATACATTTGTACTAAGAACTAGAAATATATAAAAACTTGTATTAAGTTGCGTAACCTTCCCCATCCTTCCTCCTCTTCTTTAATAGTGTTCGACGGAGTTTCTGATTCTTCTTTTCTGATATTGTGGAAGATCATGGATTGTGATACTTTTCATTTTGAGGAAAAATCTTCTAAGAGTAGGACCCAAGGACAGCCTCATGAATCTAGCGTGTGAAGTATAGCCATATTCATTCTCAATGTGTAGTTTGGCTCCTTCATCTTTTCAATCAATTGCTATTAAAAACTTCCGTTGATTTCTCTTGACTGAATCTCTTTCCTTCCTTGTATGCTCAAGAATCTCTTGCTTGTTTGATTGATTCTCTTTCCTTCCTTGTATGCTTGAGAATCTATTGCGTTTTTGATTGATTCCCTTTCCTTCCTGGTATCCCTTTGATGAACAATTTGAACATCATAGCCGTTAGCTCCCTTCGATATGCTTAGATGATTTACTTTCCTTCCTTGTATTATTCAGAGCCATTGCTTCCTTGTGAATCTACGCTTTGATGACTCAATAGGTCATTTCAATATTAGCCTTCATTTCTATGTTCCGAGATCTCGAATAGCTACGTTAAGCCTTCTTCGATTTGTGTACAGTCCGTGTCTTTTTCCGAAAATTTTTTATGTAAAAAATTAAAGAAAATGTGAAATTTTTCCTTAAAACTCATTTGAGTTGACTAGGGTCAATATTTTGTGTAAACGGACCCGGATCAATATTTTAACGGTCTAGGTGGGTCCGTATCGTGATTTGGGACTTGGGCATATGCCCGGAAATGGATTCGAAAGTCCCTAACTTGATTTAACATAATTTGTTGAAAAGTAGTAATTTGAAGATTTAAAGAATTTTTAAGTTTGACCATAGGTTGATTTTGTAGCTACCGGGTCCGGATTTTGGTTTCGGGACATGGTATAGGTTTGTTTCACAATATATGAATTGTCTGCAAAATTTGGTATAAAACAGAGTTGATTTGACGTGATTCGAACGTCTAGTTGTTAAATTAAAAGTTCTTAACTTTCTTTAAAAATTTCATTCATTTTGATGTCTGGTTCATGGTTTTAGGTTTTATTTGGTGTTTTGATCGCGAGAGTAAGTTCGTATGATGTTATTACACTTGTGTGCATGTTTAGTTTGGAGCCCAAGGGGCTCGGGTGAGTTTCGAATAGGCTATAGAGTGATTTTGGACTTGAGAAATCTGTTGGTTTTGCTGTTGTTGGTGTCTGACCTTTTGTGCTTCGCGATGGCGAAGGTACTCTTGCGATCACGAAGGGGAAACTGGGCTGGGGAGGGAATTACTCATCGCGAATGCGAGGAATTGGTCGGGAACGCAGAGCAATGGGGGGTCTACCCTTCGCGAATGCGACCTTTCCTTCACGAACGCGTAGTGTTAGGAGGGGGAACTGGGAGATTGAACTTTTACTTTACGCGAACGTGAGCCTAGGCTCGCGAACATGAAGGCAAGGGGGGCTAAGCCTACGCGAACGCGGAGTGTCAATCGTGAACGCGGAGTGTCAATCGCGATCGCGATGGCCAATTGGGATGTGCTCTTCCGAACACGTCAAATGCTTCGCGAACGAGAAGAACACCTAACGCATAGACTTTAAAACTTCTAAAAATCGGGATTTCACCCATTTTTCACCATTTTCTCATTAGAGATCGGCCTAGAGGTGATTTGGAAAAGAGATTTCATCCCCACTTTGTAGGTTAGTATACTTTAACACCCGTTGATTTCAAACCTTAATTTATGCTTTTTCATGGTAGAAAATTAGGGATTTGGGTAGAATAGAGGATTTTTTTGTAAAATTGAGATTTAGACCTCAAATTGAGGTCGGATTTCAAAACTAATTACATAATCGGGATCGGGGGTGAATGGATAATGGAGTTTTAGTCCGAATCTCAGGTTTTGACCAAGCTGGCCCAGGGTTGACTTTTATTGACTTTTGTTGACTTTTTTTGAAATCATTAAACATTTAATCTTTTTCACTCATGGGTAGTTTCAAAAGCTTATTTTGAATTATTTGAACATTATTTTGTTAGATTCAATTAGTTTCAAGGTTTATTTTAGAGGAAAGGCCCCGGTTAAGCTTTGATTTGATTGCGGAGCGAGGTAAGTATCGTGGTTAACCTTGACTTGAGGGATTAGGACTTGTTTGCCTATTTTCAACGCGTTTAATGTTTGGGCACAACGTATATGTGAGGTAACGAGTGTTTGCGCGTTGTTGTTGGGTTAAAGCATTCGGGTGGAACTTGTTTCCTTGTGATTTATTGCCTTTTTAATAATGATATCCATGCTTAGGTTAGGTTATTACTTATTTGATCATTCTTTTGTAATTATTGTTTATTTAGTAATTGTTGAGTATATTAGAAGTTGAAGTTTGGTCTTGGCATTATATTTGACGTTAAATACATTCTCCGCATAATTTATTTACCGAATTTATATTACATTCATTACATGGTAAGGAAGAGTGTTAAAGCACGAAAGGTGATGCCGTGCCATTTCATTTATCTCATTTATTGATTAATACATAGAGTGGAAGAGAGTAAAAGCATGAAGGGTGATGTAGTGCCATCTATATCATTTATTCATTATATTATGGCAAGGAAGAGAGTAAAAGCACGAAGGGTAATGTCGTGCCATTCATCTCATTTATTCATTGTTACATGGTGAGATCAAGAATAAAGCACAAAGGGTGATGCCGTGTCATTTCATTTTTACTTATGTCATCATTTCATTGTAAGGATGAGAGTAAAAGCATAAAGGGTGATGTCGTGCCATTTTTATATCATTGGTTTATCATCTTCATTGGTTGATGATTTATTTGGATTTTACGTGTTGTCATTCCTGCCGTAGTTATCGTATCTTCCCCCTTTTGCATCTCCTAGTTTCTATGTTGTTAATCTCTGTTTTGTTACTACTTCGTGTATATATACTTGTACAGGTTTATTTATGTAGGTGTCTTGTCATAGCCTTGTCACTACCTCGTCGAGGTTAGGCTCGACACTTACGGAGTACATTGGGTCGATTGTACTCATACTACACTTTTGCACTTCTTGTGCAGATTTTGGTATTGGTCCCAGCGGTGTGTGAGGTGCGCCAGCTCAGATCATTGCATACGGAGACTTAAGGTAGATTGTTGGCGTTCGCAGACCTAGAAGTCCCCTTCCTCTTCCCTCTTTTACTGTTCATTTCTTGCGAAACAGTTGTATTTATTTTGGGCTCAGCTTGTAGAGCTTCTAGTTACTCGTGTACTCCTGACTCCGGATCCTTGGGAGTAGATATTATTACATGACTTTTGTTGGAACTGTATTAGATTGGATTCCTATCACGCATTATTTATCATCATTTTGTTTAAAATGTTAAAATTTGGCTATTTAACTATCTCATGTCGACTTGCCTAGCAAGTGGATGTTAGGCGCCATCATGACCCGGAGGTTGAGATTCCGGGTCGTGACATTTTACACATATTAGAATTACATTAGTCAAGACTTTTGTTGTTAATCAGCATTAAAATTCTAAACCTAATAATCTCCCCCCTTTTTGATGATGACAATAAACCGAAAAGAGTTTGACTAATTTAGGGGACACTTCCCTTTCAAGGTGTACTTCTGCTCCCCCTGTCTTTGAGCCCGTGTTTGCACACTCCCCTTGTCTTTGTACTTTTTTTCTTCTCCCCCTTTGACATCAACCAAAAAGATCAATAAGAGATACAGAGGATAATAGCTAATAATAAAGCATACATAAATATATACATATATATATATATATATCTAAAATTATAGCAGACAAAAGTGGGTGTGGTCAATTGTATGCACAGCTAAACACAACCAAAAGAAATGTTTTATCAAACAAACAAAAAAAATTGTTTAAATAGCCAGACAATTAGTTCCTTCCAAGGAAATACTTCAAGGTGTTGATCACTTTGATGCAGAAGCTATCATAAGAGGCATCAATCTACTTGGTGACTTTGTTCAACTTCTTAGTGACATCCTGCATAGCCCTAATCCCTTGCCTTTTAGTGGCTTGAAGGTTGATCCTTAATCTGGACACATCTGCTCCAGTTTCCTTTGTCACTTCCCTGATCTTGTCCACATATTCCTGCATAGAAGTTAGCAATCCCTTGATACCTACAGTATTTTGTTGCATCATTAGCAACTATTCTAAGGGAGAGGATTTGCTTGCTTCATACTTAATGCCTCCAGTGCCCTGTTGCGAAGTGGATTCTAGTACCTTGTCTTTCTTGAACCAAGTTCCCTCAACCAGAGTGTAACCCATCATAGCAAAGGCAGTCTTTGTCAAAGGTCCTGGAAATAATCTTAGGGGCACAGGGAGACAAAACCACTTTCATAACTTGCAAAATATGTTAGCAAAAGAGGAAACACCCCTGATGCTTTCAAGCATATACTGACGTACCCCAAGCAAACAAATTAATAGCCTTTCCATTTATAAGACAGTACAAAACAAATACATCTCTAATAGACAAGCTTCTAAGAGAACCAGTGCGGGTTAACAAGGTGGTAATAATAATATGGGCTAGTACACGGTGTTCAAAATTTCAGATTTTTAGGACAAATATCAAGGGGTTCTCAGACAAAACACTTTTTGCTTATTCAAATGACACTTAAAAACTATCAGGTCAAGAATGTTACAAAGAAACTATACCCAACAAACTTAGTTGCAAAGATCTTTTCAAATTGATAAGAGTCAAGTATAATGCGAGTTCCCAAGACCAAGGTGTTACAACCCATATTCGCGTACGTTGGATCATGTCATAAGTTAGTTGATGTAAATCCGAGAAGAGATTATCTTTGAGATGATAAGAAGTTAATCCTATTGGTCTTAAACGACACAAGGGTGTATAAGAGTGATTAATAAGTATTAGAAGTTAAACGAATTTAGGATGTCGTAAGCCGTATTTTCGTGTAAAATTAGAGGTGCTTAATATCCCCAAGAGGTCGTGTTTTAAGGTATTTGAATCATATAATATCCGTATAATAAGTCTTGAAGTCAAACGAGTTATGAAACGAAAGTTGTCACAACTTACGTTCATAATTTTACTTAAACTTTAGGTCAAATGTCACTAAGCTTTTTTCCCAATTTACTTTGAACTACGGGGTGATCTACCCACAAAATTGAATATCTATGAGGCTGATTTCCAATGCATTAAACCGTTTGTCGATACGATCTCGGAGTAGAGAGATATTTGCGTTTTCGCTAGACTGCGCCAAGCAGCTCTCTATGGGGCCTACATAGGCGGTTGAGACATATGGATATATATAACACATCTCAACCCCGTTTTAAGTCATTATTTTCAGTATATTCAGACCTTAGAACCCTAAAAAAACTCTCTCAAGGTTCTCTCATGATCCAAGACAAAAACAAAGGGCAAACAACATAAATCAAGTGTCGGGAATCCCGTGGCGCTAGTAAGTTTCTTGTTCTTCTTGTTGTTGCTGCTTTTTTTGTGTTGTTACAGCTCGTGTGGGAGGTTTTTTTAAGTGGTTTACGTTCTGTAAAATAATCCCTCAAGTTTTTAATATCAACCTTAGGTGATTTCAAGTCTTCTAAAGTGATTCTAGTGTCGATAAACTCTAATTGATTACTAGCTTCGCTTCCTTGTTATTGTCGCAGCATTAAAGGGATATTTTGTGGTCAATTAAGGTCAAACTGGACTTTTTCTTTCTGCTTAAAGGTAAGGAACCTCTTACCCAACATGTATTTAAGATTATCCAAGTTATGGCTAAATCGTTGAAGTTAGAACTTGTGAGATATATATTAAAAGACTTGTTAGTAACATTGTTGGTTGGTGGACTATTTTGGAGGCTCAATATGATTATTATTGATGTTGTTTGGGCTGTTTGGTGATTTTTTTAACTTGTGGGAAGCCATAAATATAGGAGTGGTGTTGTCCGTTTCATCGTAAAATAGGTTACGGTCAATACATAATAATTATGATGCTTAAATGATAACGATAGTGTCATTTCTCTTATTGTAGACTAAGGAGTCGTGACATTTGCATAGCTTGGGGTTGGATAGTATATACAATGTATGTGAGTCTATCCCTTTCCTTCTTTTGCACGACTCTGATTGTACATAACATAATGAACGAGCTTCCTAAGATACTCCCTTAGAAGCTAGCAGTACTTACGTTGTTTCCCTTCTTATGGAACGACTGAAGCTGATGTTACTTCTCTTACTCTTATGTTATCAATGTTGTTGGTACTTCCTGATTCTTATAAGGTCATTGATGAAGAGTTAATCCTAATAATTTGTACGGAGGAGACCGACCTTACGTCACTACGAAAGGTTTAAAATGTCATTCCAATGAGTCCAACATGCATCATATATATGTATCTATTTTACTCTACCGATCCGCGCTATAGTTGGCTGGGTATGGCACCTATTGTGCAACCATAGATCAGTTGGGTTTTATCAAGCTCTACATGGTCGGGTACGATTCTACCGAGTCTTATGATGGCCAGGTACGTTGTTACCTAGCCTATTACGGCCGGGTACGATATGATGCTGATGATGCCCACAGAGGCGTATGTTTTAAAATTTTATGTGTGTATATATATGTATCATGCATTTCATGTCAGTAGCCCTTAGAAGCACCCAGATGTTACAGTTTGTATATCTCTATCCCTGTTTACATTACTGTTCTTACTTATGCTTTCCTGTCTTACATACTCAGTACTTTATTCGTACTGACGTCCTTTTTATTTGTGGACGCTGCATGTCGTGCTGCAGGTCCTAATAGACAGGTAAGGCGAAGCTCTCCCACCATAGTAGACTACCCAATTCAGCGGTTACTGGCGAGATCCCTTCTCCGGATTTGCCGTGGTCTTGGTATCCATTTTTGTCATAGACGTTATGGGTATGTCGGGCCATGTTCTGGCATGTTGCAGCATTTATGTTCCTTTAGAGCCTCATAGACAGGTGTCAACTCATGTATAGTTTGGATTGCCTTGTCGACTGATTTTTGTTGTATAGTCTCTCATGGCAGCTTGTCAGCTCGTACCTTATACATAGCTTCATGACAGCCTTGTCGACCCATGTTATATATGTTCATGCCATTATTTGTCTTTTTTGGTTATTTAAGATTCATGTATACCATTTATATTGATCTCGTCGGCCCTTATGGATAATAAAAAAGGTTAGATAAAATGTGCGTTGGTGCTCAGCAGGTATGGTCCGGGTGCCAGTCACGGCCCTCCAGTTTGGATCGTGAGAAACTTGGTATTAGAGCAAGTTTGTCCTAGGGGTTGTCTATGAGTCGTGTCTAGTAGAGTCTTGATTATAGATATGTAGCACACCACATTTATAATTAGGAGGCTACATGACATTTAGGGTTGTTACCTTTTTCCTACATCTAGATCATGCGTAGGGTTGAGTCGTATGTGTTCGTCTCTAATATTCACCTTGTTTTCTATCAACGATGCCTTCGACTAGGAAGCAAGCAATTAGTAGATAACTTGATACAGCTGCGGGAGAGGGTACCAGTCAGGTGCCTCCAGCCAGAGCAGGCCAAAGTGAGGCTCAGAGTGAGATGTCGTCTCTTACCTCATCTACTCCGTCTCCTCCAGAGATATTAGAAGGCACCTCCAGTTCCTCCATTGATTAATCAAAGAGAGATTCAACAACGAAAAGAAAGATCGATTCTTTGGGATCCTTCCTTTCTTCAAACGGAACGTTCGGGAAATATGAATCGCTCCCGAAAAGGAATCTATTGATTCTCTCCCAATTGGTTGGACCGTAGGTGCGATGATTTACTTCACGGGCGAGGTCTCTGGTTCAAGTCCAGGATGGCCCAGCTGCGCCAGGGAAAAGAATAGAAGAAGCATCTGACTACTTCATGCATGCTCCCTCGGTTAATCCTGTCTTTCTTTGATAAGAATCAATACGATCTTTATAAGGCTTCTCCTCCGAATGAAATTCAATGGGATCTCCCGGATCTGATGAAATAGGATGAATTGAGACGGTATTTTGTAAATACGTAATTATCTTGAATATATTAACCATTTCTTTATTTTCCAATCGCCTGGAAGGGACAAAAGAAAGATCTTGTTGTTTCTTCAACAATTGGAACACAAGATTCCCCTTTTCTGTGGAAAAGGCCTGTATCAATAATTCTGATTTTACGTATGGACAATTCCTCAATATCTTGTTCATTCGCAACAAAATATTTTCTTTGTGCGTCGCTTTGTATCGGCTAAGTTCACGAGTTGGAGATAAGCGGACTCGAACCGCTGACATCCGCCGCAGGGTAAACCACCGC
This sequence comes from Nicotiana obtusifolia, assembly GCA_002018475.1. Lineage (NCBI taxonomy): Eukaryota > Viridiplantae > Streptophyta > Magnoliopsida > Solanales > Solanaceae > Nicotiana > Nicotiana obtusifolia. The sequence continues at coordinate 166,942 of MCJB01023045.1, read as the reverse complement.
CTCTCAGGTCCCCCGACTGATTCTACCATAGAGGCCAACGATAAACAATAACTCCCCCCCGAACACAGCTTACAACTTTCATCGTACTGTGCTCTCCAAAGAGCAACTCTTCTCAAAATCTCACAAAATAGCTATTAAACGATGACTTTGGTTTACTAGAGACATCAACATATTGTTTTAGCTCGGTGGAAACAAAATCCTTTTCCTCAGGATCTTATTAAATAGAAATAGAGAACGAAATAACTAGAAAGGTTGTTAGAATTCCCCTCTTCTAGAAGGATCATCTACAAAGCTATTGCTCCTCAGCCTACGGGGTATTAGCAGCCGTTTCCAGCTATTGTTCCCCTCCCAAGGGCAGGTTCTTACGCGTACATCACCCGTCCACCACTGGAAACACCACTTCCCGTCCGACTTGCATGTGTTAAGCATGACCGCTACTACAAAGAGTATTACACCCTTGATCGTGAAATATCGATTGCTTGTTGAACCCTGTGAATTGCATGAAAGTAGGATACTCCAAATTCGGGGGTCAAAGAGTTTTAGAAAACGTTCTTGGTGGAAAAAAATGTGAATGAAGGATCCCAGGATATGCGGGGTGCGGTGCAGTTGTTGACTAGCTTGGTAGCTACTCAAGCTCAGACGTAGAATACCGACGCTGTTGATAAAACGGTTAGTGGGAGAGTTCATTACTCTTGAGCCTTCTGTGTTTACCGGATCAGACCCCAAGGAGGACTCACAGACATTTATTGATCAGGTTCATCGTACACTGCGGGTTATGCATGCTAGTGATACGGAGGTAGTAGAATTGGCTTCTTATCAGTTACGGGATTTAGCGGTTTTCTAGTATGATAGTTGGGAGAGATCCAGGGGTCCGAACGCTCCTCCAGCTGTGTGGAAGGAACTTTCTGAGGCCTTTCTTCGTCACTACTTGCCAGTTGAGATACGACGAGCAAGAGCTGATAAGTTCTTGAACCTTCGACAGGCTAATATGAGTGTGCGAGAGTATAGTATGCAGTTTGATTCTTTAGAAAGGTATTCCCCCCATATGGTGGCGGAGATGAGTGATAAGGTGCACCTGTTCATGAACGGGTTGGGACCACATCTGATAAATGAGTGCACGACAGCCTCCTTGGTAGAGGGTATGGATATTTCTCGTATTCAGGCTTATGCCCAGACACTAGAGGATCTTAAGTGCCAGCAAAGAGCAAATAGGGAGCAGGATAGGGGCCAGCATAAGAGGGCGAGGTTTACAGGGTATTATGATGACTTTAGAGGTAGTATCAGGCCCCAGTCTTTAAGGAGTTCGGTGCCACTTGTAGCTAGTGCTCTTCCACAATTTTAGAGGACTCGGTATGATTGATTTACCTATTCTGATTCAGGTCAGAGTTTGCGGGCATTAGGCTCACAATATCATAGGGATACTAGTCAGACGAGACCCCCAACACCTCATTGTGATTAGTGCGGCAAGGCCCACTTTGGACTGTGCCGTCGAGGTTCCAATACGTGCTATTCTTGCAGACGGCCTGGCCATGTGATGCGGTATTGTCCTAACAGAGGAGGTGGTGGTATGGCTCAGCCGACTGGATCTGTGTCTGGTTCTTCCTCATCAGTTCAACCTCTAGCACAGGGTTTTCAACAGTCGACAGGTCGTCGTAGAGATAGAGGTGCAGTGCCGAGTTCAAGTGGTACTCAAAATCAAACCTATGCTCTAGTAGGTCGACAGGATCTTGAGTCATCTCCGGATGTTGTTAAAGGTAAATTTTCTGTTTTTTCTTATGATGTATATGCATTGATTGATCTGGGATCTACATTATCATATGTTACACCCTTTGTGGCTAATAAGTTTGGCGTTGAACGTGAATTGATAAGTAAACCACTTGCGGTATCTACTTCGATAGGAGATTCTGTGATTGCTAGAAGGTTATATAGAGGTTGCACACTGATGATTTGTAGTCGTCAAACCTCGGCAAATTTATTTGAGTTAAAAATGTTTTATTTCGATGTGATAATGGGAATGGACTGGTTGGCCTCATGCTATGCAAATGTTGGTTGTCGTATGAAAATGGTTAGGTTTCAGTTTCCTAGTGAACCCATCATCGAATAGAAGGGGAACATTGCTACACCAAAAGGTAGGTTTATTTCCTATATTAAGGCAAGGAAGATGATCTCAAGAGGTTACATTTATCATCTCGTTCGCATTAGGGATGCGGAGGCGAAGCCGCCTACTCTACAATCAATCCCCGTGGTCAATGAATTTCCAGATGTTTTCCCAGATAAACTCCCAGGCCTTCCTCCTGAAAGGGAGATAGAGTTTAGCATTGATGTGTTGCCTGAAACTCAACTGATCTCTATCCCTCCATACAGGATAGCCCCGACGGAGTTGCGAGAGTTAAAGGCACAGTTAAAGGACTTGCTGGATAAGGGCTTCATTAGGCCTAGCACTTCACCTTGGGGTGCGCCAGTCTTGTTCGTGCGGAAGAAAGACGGGTTGTTAAGGATGTGTATCGATTATCGACAATTGAATAAGTTTACTATAAAGAACAAGTATCCACATCAAAGGATTGACGACATGTTTGACCAACTCCAGGGTGCCAAGTATTTCTCCAAGATTGAATTACGTTCAGGGTATCATCAGGTGAGGGTTAAGGAGAAGGATATTCCAAAGACAGCCTTCCGGACAAGATATGGGCACTTTGAGTTCTTGGTGATGTCATTCGGGCTAACAGATGCCCCAGCAGCTTTTATGGATCTCATGAATAGTGTATTCAGGCCCTATCTTGATATGTTCGTGATCGTATCATTAATGACATTATGGTGTATTCTCGTTCGGAGGCGGAACACGCGGGCCACTTGTGGATAGTATTACAGACCCTTCAGGATCGTAAGTTATATGCTAAGCTCTCCAAATGTGAATTCTAGATAAACTCAATAGCATCCCTTGGCCATGTGATATCTGACGAGGGTATTAGTGTCAACACTCAGAAGATCGATGTAGTGAAAAATTGGTCGAGACCTGCAACACCTTCAAAAGTCTGTAGCTTCCTGGGGCTAGCAGGATATTACAGGCGGTTTGTAGAAGGGTTTTCCTCTATATCAGCACCATTGACTAAGTTAACACAAAAAGCTACCAAGTTCCAGTGGTCTGACGCTTGTGACCGTAGTTTTCAGGAGCTAAAATCGATTGACATCCGCGCCAGTGCTCTCTCTCCCAAAAGGAACAGAAGGTTATGTGGTATATTATGATGCCTCAAGTATAGGTTTGGGGTGCACATTGATGCAACATGGGAAGGTGATTGCTTATGCATCAAGACAATAGAAGAAGCATGAAAAGAATTACCCAACTCATGATTTGGAATTGGCTGCAGTAATATATGCTTTGAAGATATGGCGACACTACTTATACGGCGTCCATGTTGACATCTACACGGATCACAAGAGTTTACAATACATCTTCAATCAGAAGGAGTTGAATTTGAGGCAGCGTAGGTGGCTTGAATTACTGAAAGATTATGATGTCGAGATATTGTACCATCCCGGTAAAGCCAATGTTGTGGCAGACGCTCTCAGTCGTAAGTCAATGGGAAGCTTAGTACACATTGAGGCAGGTAGACAGGGGTTGACTAAAGAGCTTCATCAGCTAGCCAATATAAGAATCAGATTGTTAGACTCTGATGACGGAGCTGTTACTGTATAGAATACATCATAATCATCTTTGGTAGCCGAGGTAAAAGCACGACAATATGAAGATCTTACCTTAGTACGATTGAGGGAGAACATTCAGCAATGTAAAATTACGGCTTTTGAGATCGAAAGAGATGGGGGCATTGAGATACCAGGGCCGATTATGTGTGCCTAATGTGGCAGGGTTGCGAGAGAAGATTATGATTGAGCTTCATCAGTCCTAATATTCCATCCATCCCGGCTCGAAAAAGATGTATCATGACGTTAAGGAGCAGTATTGGTGGGATAACATGAAGAAGTCTATTGCAGAATTTGTAGCCTAGTGTCCTAATTATCAACAAGTAAAGATCGAGCATCAGAAACCCAGTGGATTGATTCAGAATATAGAGATTTCGACCTGAAAATGGGAGGTGATTAATAAGGACTTCATTATTGGATTACCTCGCTCTTATCATAAGTTTGACTCCATCTTGGTGATAGTTGATCGACTTACAAAATGTGCCCATTTGCTACCAGTTAAGACAACTTACACGGCTGAAGATTATGTGAAGTTGTATATCAAAGAGATTGTTAGGCTTCATGGTGTGCCCCGGTATCTATTATATCAGACCGAGGAGCTCAATTTACGGCTAACTTTTGGAGGTCTTTTCAAAAGGGTTTAGGCACACAAGTGAAGCTCAGCACTGCATTCCATCCGCAGATTGACAGACAGGCTGAATGTACCATTTAGACACTTAAAGATATGTTACGAGCATGTGTTCTAGATTTCAAGGGGAATTGGGATAACCATCTGGCACTCATAGAATTTGCCTACAATAATAGCTACCATTCTAGTATTAAAAAGGCCCCGTACGAGGCACTGTACGGGAGGAGATGTAGATTACCAATTGGATGGTTCGAAGTCGGTGAGGCGAATTATATGGGCCAAATTTGATTCACCAAGCCATTGAGAAGGTAAAAGTGATGCAAGAGCGACTGAGGATGCACAAAGCAGGCAAATGTCTTATTCCGATGTCCGACATCATGATCTAGAATTTGAGGTTGGTGATTGGGTTTTCCCGAGGATCTCGTCGATGAAGGGTGTTATCCATTTTGGGAAGAAGGTTAAACTGAGTCTGTGGTATATCGGGCCATACAAAATTCTTCGACGAATTGGACAGGTTGCTTATGAGTTAGAATTTCCATCCAAATTGGAATTTGTCCACCCAGTATTCCATTTATCTATGTTGAGGAAATGTATTGGAGACCCTTCTTAGGTCGTCCCTATCAAATATGTACAAGTTACAGAGGATCTATCATATGAAGAAGTGCTAGTGACTATATTAGATCGACAAGTCTGCAAGCTGAGAACAAAGGATGTAGCTTCCATCAAAGTATCATGGAGGAACAAGAATACGGAAGAAATAACATGGAAAGTAGAAGAGGAAATGAAGTCTAAATACCCTTACTTGTTCCAGATTGAAGGTAACGAGGACGTCGGGGGAACGCAGGATGCATTAGAAGGTGAAACGGCTCTATGAGGTAAGTAATAGCTTGAGAATACTCTTTCTTAATACAAAATGGTGATATGCAGATAATGTACATATCCATAATGCTTTGTATAGCTTTGTAAGGCCATAGGTTGGGTTTAACTGCTTGCAAGTTTGGTTAGTGTCCATTTTATAGAGAAACTCAGCAGGAAATTTCCGTCAAATTATCACTATATTTATTCCTTTTTCTACTTCCTCGGGGGAAAAATAGAGATGTCTCCTCGATTTGAACCAAAGATAGAAGATTTTGAGAAATCCACGATGAGTTAGACTCCCAATAAACCCTTACATTCGAGGACGAATGTTCCTAAGAGGGGAGAGTGTTACAACCCATATTCACGTACGTTGGATCGTGCCATAAGTTACTCGACGTACATCCGAGAAGAGATTATCTTGATGATAAGAAGTTAATCCTATTGGTCTTAAAGGATACAAGGGTGTATAAGAGTGATTAACAAGTATTAGAAGTTAAACGAATCAAGGATATTGTAACCCGTATTTTCGGGTAAAACTAGAGGTGCTTAATATTCCCAACAGTTTTTTGTTTTAAGGTATTAGAATCATATAATATCCGTATCATAATTCTTGAAGTCAAACGAGTTATGAAACAAAAGTCGACAAAAATTGCCGCAACTTACGTTCATAATTTTACTTAAACTTTAGGTCAAATGTCACGAAGCATTTCTCCCAATATACTTGGAATTACGGAGTGATATACCCATAAAATTGAAGATATATGAGTCTACTTTCTAAAGCATTAAACCGTTCATCGACACGATCTCGGAGTAGAGAGATATTTGCTTTTTCGTGAGACTGTGCCAAGCAGCTCTTTATGGGGCCCACATAGGCGGTTGAGACATATGGATATATATAACACTCCTCAAGCATGTTTTAACTCACTATTTTTTAGTATAGTCAGACCTTAGAACCCTAAAAACACTCTCCCAAGGTTCTCTCATTATCCAAGGCCAAAACAAAGGCCAAACAACATAAATCATGTGTCGGGAATCCCGTGGCGCTAGTATGTTTTTTGTTCTTCTTGTTGTTGCTGATTTTTGTGTTGATCCAGCTCGTGTGGGAGGTCCTTTTAAGTGGTTTATGTTCTGTAAAATACTCCCTCAGGTTGTTAATATCAACCCTAGGTGATTTCAAGTCTTCTAAAGTGATTCTAGTGCTGAAAAATCCTAATTGATTGCTAGCTTCGCTTCCTTGTTCTTGTGGCAGCATTGGAGGGATATTTCGTGGTCAATTAAGGTCAAATTGGAGCTTTTATTTCTGTTTAAAGGTAATTAACCTCTTACCCTAGATGTATTTAAGATTATCCAAGTGATGGCTAAATCGTTGAAGCTAGAACTTGTGAGATATATAGCAAAAGGCTTGTTGGTAATATTGTTGGTTGGTGGACTGTTTTGGGAGGCTCAATATGATTATTATTGATGTTGTTTGGGCTGTTTGGTGATTTTTTTAACTTGTGGTAAGTCATATAAATAGGGGAGGTGTTGTTCGTTTCATCGTAAAATAGGTTGCGGTCGATACATAATAGTTATGACGCTTAAACAATAACAATAGTGTCATTTCTCTTATTGTAGACTAAGGAGTCGTGACATTGCATAGCTTGGGGTTGGGCAGTATATACAAGGTATGTGAGGCTATCCCTTTCCTTCTTTTGCACGACTCCGATTGTACATAACGTAATGAACGAGCTTCCAAAGATACTCCACTCTTAGAAGCTAGCACTACTTACATTGTTTCCCTTCTTATGGAACGATTGATGTTGATGTTACTTCTCTTATTCTTATGTCATCAATGTTGTTGGTACTTCTTGATCCTTATAAGATTCTTGATGAAGAGTTAATCCTAATAACATGTACGTAGGATACCGAACTTACGTCACTCTAAAAGATTCAAAATGTGATTCCAATGAGTCCAGCACGCATCATATATATGTATCTATTTCACTCTACCGATCCTCACTATAGTCGGCCGGGTACGGCACCTATTGTGAAACCACTTTCAGTTGGGTATTACCAAGTTCCACGTGGCCGGGTATGATTCTACCAAGCCTTATGATGGCTGGATACGTTTTTACCGTGCCTATTACGGCCGGGTACCATATGATGCTGATGATGCCCATAGAGGCGTGTGTTTTAAAAGATTATGTATATATATATATATATATATACACATATATACATACATATATATATATATCATGCATTTCATGTCAATAGCCCTTAGAGGCACCCAGATGTTATAGGTTGTATATTCTCTATCCCTGTTTACTTTACTATTCTTACTTATGTTTTCCTGCCTTACTTACTCAGTACTTTATTCGTATTGACATCCTTTTTATTTCTGGATGCTGCATGTCGTGCTGCAGGTCCTGATAGCCAAGTACGGCAAAGCTCCCTCGCCATAGTAGGCCACACAGTTCAGTGGTTATTGGCAAGATCCCTTCTCCGGACTTGCCATGGTCTTGGTATGCATTTTTGTCATAGACATTATGGGTATGTCGGGGCCCTGTTCCGGCAATGTTGCAGCACTTATGTTCCTATAGAGGCTCATAGATAGGTGTCGACTCATGTATAGTTTGGATTGCCTTGTCGACTGATTTTTGTGGTATAGTCTCTCATGGCAACTTGTCAGCTCGTACCTTATACATAGCTTCATGACAGCCTTGTCGGACCATGTTATATATGTTCATGCTATTATTTGTCATTGTTGGTTATTTAGGATTCATGTCTACCATTTATATTGATCTCGTCGGCCCTTATAGATAATAAGAAAGGTTAGATAAAATGTTCGTTGGTGCTCGGCAGGTATGGTCCAGGTGCCAGTCATGCCCTCCAGTTTGAGTCGTGAGAAACTTGGTATTAGAGCAAGTCAGTCCTAGGGGTTGTCTATGAGCCGTGTCTAGTAGAGTCTTGATTATGGATGTGTAGCGCGCCACATTTATAATCAGGAGGCTACATGACATTTAGGGTTGTTACCTTCTCCTAAATTTAGATCATGCGTAGGGTTGTGTCATAAGTGTTCGTCTCTCATATTCACCTTGTTTTCTTTCAGCGATGCCTTTGACTAGGAAGCAACCGATTAGTAGACAGCTTGATACAACTGCGGGAGAGGGTACCAGCTGAAATTAGTTGACGACTTAGTAGCCTTTTCATTTATAAGACAGTACAGAACAAACACATCTCTAATAGACAAACTACTAGGAGAACCAATGCGGGTTAACAAGGTGGTAACAATAATCTGGGCTAGTACACGGTGCTCAAATTTCAGATTTTTAGGACAAATATCTAGGGGTTCTCAGACAGAACACTTTTTGCTTCTTCAAACGACACTTAAAAACTATCAGGTCAAGAATGTTACAAAGAAACTATACCCAACAAACTTAGTTGCAAAGATCTTTTCAAATTGATAAGAGGCAAGAATAATTCGAGTTCCCAAGACCATGGTGTTACAACCCATATTCGCATACGTTGGATCACGCCATAAGTTAGTCGACGTAAGTACGAGAAGAGATTATCTTTGAGATCATAAGAAGTTAATCCTATTGGTCTTAAACGACACAAGGGTGTATAAGAGTGGTTAACAAGTATTAGAAGTTAAACGAAACAAGGATGTCATAACCCGTATTTTTGGGTAAAATTAGAGGTGCTTAATATTCCCAAAAGGTCTTTTTTTAAGGTATTTGAATCATATAATATCCGTATCATAAGTCTTGAAGTCAAACGAGTTATGAAACAAAAGTCGAAAAAAGTTGTTGCAATTTACGTTCATAATTTTGCTTAAACTTTAGGTCAAATGTCACTAGGCCGTTTTCAAAATTTACTTGGAATTACGGGTTGATCTATCCACAAAATTGAAGATTTATGAGTCTAGTTTCCAATGCATTAAACCGTTTGTCGATACGATCTCGGAGTAGAGAGATATTTGCGTTTTCGCGAGACGGCGCCAAGCAACTCTCTATGGGGCCCACGTAGGCGGTTGAGACATATGGATATATATAACACGCCTCAACCCCGTTTTAAGTCATTCTTTTGAGTATATTCAGATCTTAGAACCCTAAAAACACTCTCTCAAGGTTCTCTCATGATCCAAGACAAAAACAAAGGGCAAACAACATAAATCAAGTGTCGGGAATCCCGTGGCGCTAGTAAGTTTCTTGTTCTTCTTGTTGTTGCTGCTTTTTTTGTGTTGTTCCAGCTCGTGTTTGAGGTTTTATTAAGTGTTTTATTTTCTGTAAAATAATCCCTCAAGTTTTTAATATCAACCCTAGGTGATTTCAAGTCTTCTAAAGTGATTCTAGTGTCGAAAAACCCTAATTGATTGCCAGCTTCGCTTCCTTGTTCATGTGGCAGCATTGGAGGGATATTTCGTGGTCAATTAAGGTCAAACTGGATTTATTCTTTCTATTTAAAGGTAAGGAACCTCTTTCCCAACATGTGTTTAAGATAATCCAAGTTACGGCTAAGTCGTTGAAGCAAGAACTTGTGAGATATATATCGAAAGGCTTGTTAGTACGTTGTTGGTTGGTGGACTATTTTGGGAGGCTCAATATGATTATTATTGATGTTGTTTTGGATTTTTGGTAATTTTTTTAACTTTTGGGGAGTCATATAAATAGGGGAGGTTCTGTCTGTTTCATCATAAAATAGGTTGCGGTCGATACATAATAGTTACGACGCTTAAACGATAACGATAGTGTCATTTCTCTTATTGTAGACTAAGGAGGTCGTGAGATTTGCATAGCTTGGGGTTGGGCAGTATATACAAGGTATGTGAGGCTATACCTTTCCTTCTTTTGCACGACTCTGAATGTACATAACGTAATGAACGAGCTTCTAAAGATACTCCACTCTTAGAAGCTACCAGTACTTACATTGTTTCCCTTCTTATGAAACAATTGATGTTGATGTTACTTCTCTTATTCTTATGTTATCAATGTTGTTGGTACTTCATGATCCTTATAAGATTCTTGATGAAGAGTTAATCCTAATAACGTGTACGTAGGATACCGACCTTACGTCACTCTGAAAGATTCAAAATGTGATTCCAATGAGTCCAGCACGTATCATATATATGTATCTATTTCACTCTACCGATCCGCACTATAGTCGGCCGGATATGACACCTATTCTGAAACCACAGCTCAGTTGGGTTTTACCGAGCTCCACGTGGCCGGTTACGATTCTACCGAGCCTTATGATGGCCAGGTACGTTTTTACCTAGCCTATTACGGCCGGATACGATATGATGTTGATGATGCCCAAAGGGGCGTATATTTTTAAATATACATACTTATATATATATATATATATATATATATATATATATTTGTATGTATGTATGTATGTATGTATGTATGTATCATGCATTTCATGTCATTAGCTCTTAGAGGCACCCAGATGTTACAGGTTGTATATTCTCTATCCCTATTTAAATTACTGTTCTTACTTATTCTTTCCTGCCTTACATACTCAGTACTTTATTCGTACTGACGTCCTTTTTATTTGTGGATGATGCATGTCGTGCTGCAGGTCCTGATAGGCAGGTAGGGCGAAGCTCCCCCGCCATAGTAGGCCACCTAGTTCAGCGATTATTGGCGAGATTCCTTCTCCGGACTTGCCGTGGTCTTGGTATACATTTTTGTCATAGACATTATGGGTATGTCGGGGCCCTGTTCCGGCAATGTTGCAGCACTTATGTTCCTTTATAGGTTCATAGACAGGTGTCGACTCATGTATAGTTTGGATTGCCTTGTCGACTGATTTTTGTTGTATAGTCTCTCATGGTAGCTTGTCAGCTCGTACCTTATACATAGCTTCATGACAGCCTTGTCGGGCCATGTTATATATGTTCATGCTATTATTTGTCATTGTTCGTTATTTAGGATTCATTTCTACCATTTATATTGATCTCATCGGCCCTTATAGATAATAAGAAAGGTTAGATAAAATGTGCGTTGGTGCTCGGCAGGTATGGCCCGGGTGCCAGTCGTGGCCCTTCAGTTTGGGTCGTGACACATGGATTCCAAGTCATATTTTTCATTCACAAAAAGATTTGCATAAAACATACGCATAGGCTCTTCATAGACAGTGTCACCTATAGCGTCAAATGGAGAAAGAAGTTTTTGAGTTTCAAACACAGGGATAACGTCGCAGTGAGAGTTTTTCATAGATTTCAAACTTACGGTGCGTCCATAGGCAATCGACTTCCTTTTGCATGCAATAAATTTGGCTTTTCCTCGGAACTATAGAAGTTTATCTTGTCCTCAGGCCCAAATTCTATATTCTCTATTTTTCCTCTCTTTTGAGATGACTGCTTGGGGTTTGACTCCATGGACGTTTTCCAGCCCTCTTTGAGCAATGAGGATTTCTTCCTATGAATCACTAGACTCGTCCTCAAACTGTTGATGATCAGAACTTTCTAATGATTCAACATCCGCCGGATCATCAGTTTGTGGGTTCTTCTTGAAGCGATGGCTTCTTCCAGGCATGGAGAGAGTTTGGTTTTGGCCATGAGAAAGAGATATAGAGAGAAATTTCTTATTATAAGTAGTTGATATGAACGAGAAGGGGGTTAAAAAGGGGTGAGGTGATGATGAATGGTTGCTTCCGTTCTGGAGAGAGGTGTGAAAGGCAACTGAAAAGTTGTCTTCTGAAAACTCGCTGTCAATCATATCATTAATGCAAGTACAGAGTAATCGAAACACTTAGGGATATTTTAGGAAAACATTTCGAACAACAATTATAGAAAATTTTATAAAATAGGGAAGAAATTAAACGGGAATTAAGCAAATACCAATTTTGCCACGAAGGAAACAAATTATTTCTTCAAGTAGTGGTTTTGTAAAAATATCTGCTAGTTGATTTTTAGTATTAACAAATTCTAACATAATATCACCTTTTGCAACATGATCATGGATAAAATGATGCTTGATTTCAATGTGCTTAACTCTTGAATGATGCACAGAATTTTTTTGAAAGGCAAATAGCACTAGTGTTATCACACATAATTGGAACGCAATTAAGAGATAAATCATAGTTTAACAGTTGATGAACAATCCATAGAACTTGTGTGCAGCAGTTTCCTACATCCAGTTATTCTGCTTTAGTAGTAGATAAGGCAACACAACTTTGTTTCTTGATGTGCTAAGAAATAAGATATTTTCCAAGTAATTGGCACGTTTCGCTCGTACTTTTCCTGTCAATTTTATCACCTGCAATATCTGCATCTGAAAAAACTTTGAGATCAAAGATGTTTAAACTTTCATACCATAGTCCATAGTCGACTGTCCCTATCAGATATTTGATGATTTATTTAACAGCAGTCAAATGAGATTCTTTAGGAGCTGACTGATATCTTGCACACTTACAGACACTAAACATGATATCAGGTGGACTAATTGTAATATAGAGTAGATATTCGGTCATACCTCGATATATTGTTTCATTAAAGTTCTTACCATTTTTATCTTCATCAAGGGTGGTTGATGGACTCATGAGAGTCTCTATGGCTTTGGCATTAGACATGCCAAATTTCTTAATGAGATCTTTTGTATACTTTATCTGGCTAATGAAAATCCATTTATATGATTGCTTGATTTGTATCCCAAGGAAGAAAGGTAATTCTCCCATCATGCTCATTTCAAATTCCCCTTTCATGATGTTTGAAAAATCCTTGTATAAATCTGAGTTAATACTTCCAAAGACAATATCATCAACATATATTTGTACAATTAAATTATCTTCGTCTGAGCGGTTAATAAAGAGAGTAGTGTCAATATTACCTCGATCAAACCCATTTGACTAGAAATGAACTTAGCTTTTCATGCTAGCAATAGGAGCTTGCTTCAACCCATATAGGGCTTTGGATAGTTTTAGACATGGTTTGGAAAGGATTCATTTACAAATCCTGGGGGTTTCTTAACGAACGCTTCCTCAGAGATGAATCCGTTTAAGAAGGCGCTTTTCACGTCCATCTAGAACAATCCAAAGCACTTGTGAGCAGCATAGGATAATAAAATACGAATAGATTTTAACCTGGCAACAGGAGCGAAGGTTTCCTCGTAGTCAATTCCTTCTTGTTTTGAATAACCTTGAGCAACCAGTCTAGCTTTATTTCGTACCACTTGGACAGACCCGTTCAGCTTATTCTTGTAAACCCACTTTGTTCCAACAATAGATGCATTTAGGAATTTACGGATGAGTTTCCATACCTTATTCTTCTCGAATTGATAAAACTCCTCTTGTATTCAAGTTATCCATCTATTATCCCCAAAAGCCTCATGTACTTTTTTTGGTTCAAATTTGTTACACCCCATGTAAAAAATTTCATACATAAAAGTACGTCCCAAGTCAATTGATGTAAGCTAAGAAATGAGATCATCTTCGAAAGCACATAAAGTAATTTAATCATGTTAACTTGGAGGTTACAAATACATAAGATCATGAACTGCAAGTATCAAGAGGGTTGGAAGGCTTAGAAGCTAAACAAATTGAAGAAAATAAGTTCTGTCAAAAGTTGACAAGTTGAAAATGTTATAACATGTACTTTTGGGGTGAGACTAGGCTGCTTAACACGATAAGGAGGTTAGGTTATAAGTTATTTTAGTCGTAAAATAATTTTATGTTATGTTTTGAAGTCAAGCAAGTTCTGGAACAAAAGTTGGCAAAGGTCATCACAAGTTACATTCATAATGTGCTTAAAAGTAGGTCAAATATAGCTGAGTCTTTCTCCCAATATACTTGGAATTACCAGACAATACACAACCAAAGTAAAGATCTATGAGTATAGTTTCCAGCGTATTAAACCGTCCGTCGATACGATGTTAGGGTAGAGAGATATTCATGTTTTCGCGAGACTGCGCAAGCAGCTCCCTATGGGACTCACTTAGGCGGTTGAGATATCTTGATATATATGTGACTCCTACAGCCCCGTTTTAACTCATTATTTTTCACTCTCTTCAGACCCTAGACACCATCTCAAAGTTCTCTCATGATCCAAGAACCAAACCAAGGGCAAACAATACAAATCAAGTGTTCGGAATCCCGTCGCGCTAATGAGTTTCTTGTTCTTCTTGTGGTTGCTGATTTTGGTGTGGTTCCAGCTGGTGTGGGGAGATTTTTAAAGTGTTTTAAATTCTGTAAAATTCTCTCCCAAGTTTCTTATATCAACCCTAGGTGATTTCAAGTCTTTCAAAGTGATTCTAGTGCCGAGAAACCCGGATTGATTGCTAGTTTCGCTTCCTTGTTCTTGTGGCTACGTTGGAGGATATAGCTCAAATTGGAGTTTTTATATCTGTTTAAATATAATTAACCTCTTACTCTACATGTATTTAAGCTTTTTCAAGTTATGGCTTAGTCGTTGAAGCTAGAACTTGTGAGATATCGATCGAAAGGCTTGTTAGTAATGTTGTTGATTGTTGGGCTGTTTGGGAGGTGTTCTTGCAGCGTTTTATGGATAGAAAATTTATGGAATAACCTTAGTATATTGTGTTTTTGTTATCAATATTTTCCAGAATATAAATAAGAGGGAAAGGGCTCAAAATATAGTATTATTAGAGATGAACCGAGCTTGTCGCTCGACGTGTTATTGTGCTGGTTGTGTTCCACATAGCTATTGGTTGTTATTTGGGATGTTTGGTGACTTTTAGTAACTTATGGTATGCATTACAAACAGGGGAAGTACTGTCCGATTTCTTGTAGAATATTGATTTTGACAGAGTTACAACACTTATGTGATGTCAGTTTACTCATTGGAGCCTAAGAAGATCATATTGAGTTTGGTTGACGATTGGAGAGAAGATAGCAAAAGTATGTTAAGGTTAAACCTTTCCTTCATTTTGGCATGATCTTGTAACTACATACGTTTGATACCGAGACATAAAAAGAAGTTCGTATTCCTGAATTTATATACATTGTCCTAGTCTCATAAATTACAGTATTCTCCCTTATCGGGACTTTATATTCAGTTAAATATTGTAACCTTCCGGTCAAGAGAGAAAAGGGTCTCTCTCTCTCTCTCTCTCTCTCTCTCTCTCTCTATATATATATATATATATATATAATATTTTATTATTTTCACCACCATCGAGCTATAATCCATGGGAAAGCCCCTATTGGGCGCTATTACACTATATTCACCACCATCGAGCTATAATCGGTGGGCAGGTCCCTATTTGGCAACCTTAGATCAGATGGTAAGTTATATACCAAGACTACTATGGCCGAACGCCTATGAGCGAGCCCAGAATGGCTGGGATACAAAGCCTAATATGGTCGAGCACCAATGAGCGAGCCTATTATGGTAGAGCAGTTACACGTACCGAGCCTTATAGGGCCGAACAGCTATTTTACTTAATAAATTGAGAGATTTGAGCCAGTATCAGCAGGTAAGCATATCTTCAGATTATCTTTGACTCCCAGTTACTTCCAGTTATTATATTATCGGTTGAGTTTCAGCTTTCAGTTATTCTATGCCTTACATACTAGGTACTTTATTCGTACTGATGTCCCTTTTGCTTGGAGACACTGCGTTTCATGCCCGCAGGTCCCGATAGACAGGTTAACAGTCTTCCTAGTAGAATATCAGCTCAGCAGAAGGTGTTGGAGCACTCCACTCGCGCTGGAGTTGCCTATTTATTTAGTATGCTTTGGACATGTAATGATTGGTTTGGCGGGGCCCTATCCCGACCTTTATGACGTTTATGTACTCTTAGAGGCTTGTAGACATATGTCATGTATATGGATACTTGTATGGCCTTGTCGGCCTATGTTTTGAGTGTACAAACATGTATGTCACATGTATAAGTTTGTATATCATGTTGGGTTGTCCTATGTCGAGTATTCCCTTACATTTTATTCTAGTTATCTCGTGATGGACTTTCCGAATCATTTACCCATGATAGTACGATAAGGAAGATATGTTACTTTGGTACTCGATTGCGTAAGGCACAAGATGCCCTTCGCGGCCCTTCGGTTTGGGTCGTGACAAAATTGAGAGATGAGTGTAATATTTGACATCTGCTTTTGAGATCTTCTCATTTTCATTCCTTCCTGACAATTGCCAGTGATGTATTTATGTGGATATCCAGGTTCACTTTTCCATTCACTTGGAACAACTAAGGCTGGATCCTTTTCGATGGAAATTGATTGTTCAGCTGTACGTGACTCCCAGTTTTCTATGTGACCGTCAGTTGACTGATGCTGCTGATTAGTCACCTTATCACGAATGTCGTCACCTGTATTAACAAATTTTGGAACAATGGAAATTTTCTCGTCTTCAGGAATTTTTTTATTTCTTAAGCGACGGTTAGTATCCAAGAATAAAACATGTATAGATTCTTCAATAGATAAAGTTTGGTTATTAAAAACTCTATATGCTCTACTTGAGGGAGAGTATCCAAGAAAAATAGCTTCATCGCTTTTTGGATCAAACTTACCAAGGTTTTCTTTCCCATATTGTGGATAAAACATTTGCAGCCAAATGGATGAAATTAGTTGATGTTGGGTCTTTTACCTTTACACAGCTCATATGGAGTCCTTTTGAGAATAGGCCGAATCAGTCACCTGTTAATAACGTGACAAACGATACGTACAGCTTCAGCCCAGAAGTGGTGTGGAAGAGAGTTTTTCACAATCATAGTTCTTGTCATATCTTTCAAGGTTCTATTTTTTCGTTCTACCACTCCATTTTTATGAGGTGATCTTGGAAAAGAAAAATTATGAGAAATTCCTTGATCATTGCAGAAATTTTCAAATGCCTTGCTTTCAAATTCTCCTTCGTGATCACTTCTTAATGGCAGAGATGTAATATCACTTTTCCCGTTGTACCTTCTTGCAGAAGACTTCGAAACTCCTTAATGCTTCATCTTTATGACTCATAAAAATAATCCAGGTAAATCGAGAAAAATCATCTACTATAACAAAAGCATATTTTCTACCACCAATGCTAGCAGTTTTGAATGGACCAAATAGGTCCATATGCAAAAGTTGAAGAGGTTTTGTAGTAGAGACCATGTTTTTGAATTTAAAAGGAGATCGAGTTTGTTTCCCTAACTGACATGCATCACAAATTTTATCTCTTGAAAAATCTAGTTTTGGAAGAACACGTTTGGAAAGTTTTTGAATTGTATGCATGCTAGCATAACCAAGTTTTCTATTCCATACCCAAGAAATTTGGAAAAAAACATAATTGTTCACAAAGTGCATTTCACATTGGAGTTCCTAGGCAAACTCAAGGCAAATGCTTCTTTCATGAATGGGAAACCAAGACTTATAGCACGTTTGAAAGCCTTGTTGCCCATTTATGGAGGGTCATAACTAAATCATGCGAACTAGACGGGTCACAAAATACCCAAATAAGAATCTAAGTGGATGGTCGCAGACGGGTTATACCAAGAGCGCCAGATGAATATTTAGGTAACTTGGTTCTTTGGACTTTTCCAACTTCAAAAGTGAGAGACCTTTCGGATAAGCCACTTGACTATGCAACAAACATAATTCATGATGCCATCACAAAGGTAGATGATAAGTATTTCAAGTCATTTATAGACTTTGCAAATCACAAAGTCACAAAAGATATCATCCCCACTTTAGACATGAACAAAGAATCACATTGGCCAAATTTGGAAGTTGCTAGCTGGTTAAGGTTTCCTTTCTAGGACTTGGATTTTGGAACTGGCTGCCCTTTTGTTTTTATGCCTTCATATTACCCAATAGAAGGTATGATACTTCTTGTGGCATCCTTCGTTGGAGATGGAAGCATTGATGCTTTCATTCCTTTACACCAAGATAACTTGGCAACCTTCGAGAAAGTTTGCTATTCTCTTGATCTGAAAGCAAACTAAAAAGAGCTATGAAGTTATGGGATACAAAGGAAATAAATTTTTAAATAATGTTGTTTGACTGTTTGTAGCTTATTATCTAGCACTTCGGTTGTAGTCTTTTCTCCCAAAAGTTTTTGATTTGCGCATTGTCATGTTGATGGTCCATAAATCTTGGAGAAGAAATTATTGTGTAAGTTGGCTTTTTCTGATTATAAGTGATTGAAGAATAAAAGATCATTTTTTTATATTTTAGCTGGATCCAACTCCCCTTCATTTCATACTCTCTCCATTTCTCTAAGTTCCTATTTAGATTGGAGACACTTGTCATGGTTAAAAATTAGTGGACAAGATTTAATAGTATAATAAACCTCCAACCATGATTAATTTATTTAATTTCTACTTTTATCTATTCTCAAATAATATCTTTTGCAATCTAGAATTATGGCTGCACATTATCTAAGATTCCTTCTCTCTTTCTTGTAATAGTTTTCTTTCCATAAGTTAATTTTTTTCCACTTTCATAAAATCTTCTTACATTATCATTAAAAAATGATAAATATTATAGGTATATTCCAACCTTTGACAATAAAAATTAAACAACGATACAAATCCATTTGGAGGCTACAGTTGAGTTGCCATTTTTCTATTTATTTTGCAACTTCAGAACACAATGGAAAAAGATTTAATTTATTCAAAAAGTTCAGTTAGTAAATTCTAAAAACACACTGTATACAGCTTTTTTACTTGACAATTGCCACAACAAGAACGTACAAACAAGTATCTAATTTCAATAGAATCGAAATAAATAAAAAATAAATAAATAAATAAATAAGAATCTGGCAAGAATTGGTCAGTTATTTCCAGAAAAATGAAGTTCCACGAACTTGCTATCTTGTTCTCTGTTTTTTCACTTTTTATATTTTCTGTTGATTTTTGACCTAACAATGACTTCAAAGACTTGATTTCCATGGTAAAATCTCAAAGATTTTCTTTGGTGCCATGATTTTAGGTGTTGCAAAGAGGAATGAATTATAGGAAGTTCACCGCTAAAAGAGGTAAAAGATATTATTTGAGAATGGATAAAAGAAGAAATTAAATATTTTAACTATGGTTAGGGCTTTATTTTATTCAATTAAATCTCATCCATTAATTTTTAACCATGACAAGTATCTTGGAAGAATGAGTTAAAAAAGACTTCTGAAGTTTTGTGTGTGAATTTAGGACACATTTTATGGTTAACAAAAGAAGGATAATTAAAGGGGGTCGGAGGTCAGATTAAAAATAAAAAAAGTTGTTGGTAAATATTAATATTTTCAATAATTTAGAAAGACCCACACTCACTCAAATTATTTTAAATTTTCATTTCCCTCTTCTTTCTCCTCTCTACTTTTTCTTCTTCTCTTTCTTTCTTCTTTCTTCTTTCTTCGTTCTTCTTTCTCTTCCTCATTCTCTTATTCTTCTTCCTTACTTTTTTCTTTTTCTTCAACTTACGTTTCTGCTGCTTCATCTCTGTCATCTTCTTCTTCTTCATTTTCTTCCTTGTCTTTTTCTTCTTCTCCCTCTTCACCTCATTTTTATCTTCTTCTTCTCCTTCTTCCTTTTTTTTTTTGTTCTTCTAGTAGTTTAAATATATGAGAGAAAGAAAAAATATGAAATTTTACAAAGTGAGTATTACGCAAAACACCCCTCGAGATATTTTGAAACATCCCCTGAAGGAGTATTCTGCAAAACATCCCCTCGGATATTTGAAACATCCCTGGGAAGTTTAAAACATCTCTCGGGATATTTATTCTGCTTTTTTCTTTTTTTCTAGTATTGCTTTTATTGATATTTTTTCGCGGATGATTGAAACTTCTCTACATGTGTTTGAAACATCTCAGTAGATGTTTGAAATATCTCCCTAGATATTTGAAACGTCTTCCTAAATGTTTGAGGATAAGGAGTGGCGGGAGGATAAAGAAGAGTGTTGCGAAATGGAGGAACAAGGGGAGGTTAGAGAGAAGCGTTGCGAGATAGAGGAACAAGGGGAGGAGGAGGAGGAGGAGGAGGAGGAATACGGGATGGAGGAGGGGGGACTTTATGTAAATAAGAAAACTTTGGAGTTTTTAAAAATTATGTCATTAATGTTAATCATATAAGTGCCCCTTCTATCTCATTCTTAATATTTGTCTTAAAAATTGATATAAGTTTTCAAGTGTCTTCAAAATTTAATTCCCCCTAGTATCTTCAATCCTAATAAAAACTTGGAGAAATTGAGAGACTAGAAAAGGGAAAGGAGTTGGATCTATTTTAGCTTACCATCTTCCCGCTCCCCCCACCCCCAAATACTTTGCTTTTCTATCACTACTCAACATTGACAAAGCTTTTCATCTCTGACAAATCTTTTTATTTTATTTTTTTATATTTACATCACGGGAGGCTAGGCGAAAGGGAAAGGGGAACTACCCTACTCTAGCCCTCAACCCAGTTTTTCAGGTTTGATTTGCATGGTATAGTGAAAATTTGGAATGTGAATGTGTTTGGGCAAGAGGAGGATTCAGTATTTGGAGGTTACGAGTGCAATACTGCTTTAAATGTAGAATTTATTTGATTAAACGGGCCAAATAGGGTATACATTCGGTCGGTCTAATCAAATTTATGTTACGATTCGGATTATTTATTTTTTTATTTATATGGGCAAATTAATTGAACGAAAAACTTTAATAATTATGTGTTTCAATTGTAGTGTACTCATACAACACTTCTGCATATTTTTGTGCAGATCCAGCTACTTCGGACCGGACTGATCGGCAGTGAGGCATTTCATACACCGGAGACTTCAAGGTATCCATGCTTGATCAAACTGCAGGCCTCGGAGTTACCCTCCTTGTTTCATTCTACTGTTTATGTATTTCAAATAGTACTATATTTTGAGATATTCTCATGTATCCAGTTAGAGCTCGTGACTATGTACTACCTAGATCTGGGAGTTTTGTTGAGTATTGTCATTCTGGCCTGTATTACTCTTATTTCTGCATTTATATAAAAAAAACTCAACTTCGTTATATCATGTTTCTACTGTCTTAAATAAATGTTAATTGTTAGACTTACCTATTTTTAGAAATTAGGTGTCATCCCGACTCCTGTGGAAGATTTTGGGTCGTGACAATGTATATGTGTATACCTTTAAAATGGTTAAGTTAAATCACTTGGTACCCTAAACCCTAAAAGCATTTAGAGGGCACTGGGTAAGCAAAATACCGGTGCCTTCATCGCGTTAAAATCCTAGATTCACATCTGGTGTAAGAGGTACAGTAATGAGTAGTTTAGCAGACTTCCATTTTCTATCACGAATAAAATCCTTAACTCGAGCATCACCAATACATAGCACTACCAATATTGATTTTCCATAACATTTGAGGTTCAATTTGTTTTCTACTTTCAAGCAACTCTTTCCAGCTTTGAGAATGTCAAGAGTTCCAATATCCTAGATATGTAACGAGGAAATTTTGATGTTTGAAACCAACGATTTTCTGCATTTCCTTCCTGATATTCCGATCAAAATGAGTGGCTATTATGAAACAACTCTTTCCAAGAATGATCTTTTACCCTCAGGGGCGAAGCCACATTGTCCCAAGGGTGGTCAATTGACCATCCTTGACCACCCTTCATCGAAAAATTACACTGTATATATAGGTATAATATTAGATTTTAGAGGTATATAACATATATTGAACATCCTTTGTCGGTAATGTCTTTTACTTTTTTCAAGTTTGAACATCCTTAGAAAAATCTCTAGCTTCAGCCACTGTTTGCCCTGAGATTGTTTCATATTTCCTCAACTATCTCATAATCAGCTTAATACTAAAAATAGGTTGATCTTCCTATACCAACAGGTGGTAGATTATAACGATTGGCAAATTGCTTTAAGTCGAAGGTTTAGATCATTGAAGTTATGGCTTGTCTTAAGAAGTCATTGAAGGACTTATAGCTAATGATGAAAGGTTCGAAATTATGGCCCCTAGAAGTTTCTTTATGGTGTGTTTTATAGATTCACCATTGGCAATGCATAAAATGCTTGGAATTGTTGATGAATACCAACAAGATTTTAGAGTCCATTAATTCATCAGGTAATATTCACATGACTCATGCAGTGGTTGGAGGAGTACGAAAAGGGGTCCTATCACCTTGTTCCGATGTAGGATAATAAGCTCATGAGCTATCCATGACCAGGATGAAGCTTGGGTGAAACTAAGTGGAGGTCCAAACCGACAGATGTTGAAAAATCAACGGATGAGTTGTGGTTAGTGTGATGATTCAATAGGTCAATTTCAGTTTTAGCCTTTATTTCTATGTTCCGAGACCTCGAATAGCTCTATTTAGCCTTCCTAGTTTGCATGCACAGTCCATGTCTTTTACCGAAAAATTTTTATACGAAAAATTGATTAAAATGTGAAATTTAGCCTTAAAACTCATTTGAGTTGACTACAGTCAACGTTTTGAGTAAACGGACCCAGATCAGTATTTTGACAGTCTCAGTGGGTTCGTATCATAATTTGGAACTTGGGCATATGCCCGGAATCAAATTCGGAAGTCCCTAACTTTAATTAACATACTTAATTGAAAACTAGAAATTTAAAGGCTTAAAGAATTCCTAAGTATGACCGTAGATTGACCTTTTGCTACTGGGTTTGGATTTCGGTTCCGGAACTTGGTATAGGTTTATTTCAGTATTGGTGACTTGTTTGAAAATTTTGGTGCAAAACGGAGTTGATTTGACGTGATACGGACGTCCCGTTGTAAAATTTCATGTCCTTGAGTTTATTTGAAAATTTCATTTGTTTTGGTGTTTGATTCATGGTTCTAAATGTTATTTTGATGTTTTGATCGCGCGAGCAAGTTCATATGATGTTACTACACTTGTGTGCATGTTTGGTTTGGAGCCTGAGGGACTCGGATGAGTTTTGGATAGGCTACGGACCATTTAAACTTAGAAAGAATTGCTGGTTTTCCACTATTGTTGTCACCTGGTGCTTTGTGTTTCGCGATCGCGATGCCACTCTCGCGATCGCGAAGGGGAAACTAAGGCTGGGATGGTTTTCTTCATCGCGAACGCGATAGCTGGGCCTTGAACACAGATCATTGGGGAATTTACACTTCGAGAACGCGACTAGCCTCGCGGGTTTATAGGCCTGGGAAGAGGGCATCGCTTTTACTCTACGCGAACACGAGCCCTGGCTCACGAACGCGAAGGCCTGGGGAGCAAAGTCTTTGTGAACGCGTGAGGAACCTCGGGAACTCGTAGGCCATTCTGGCTGCTGTGCTTGCGAACGCATCAGGCCCTTCGCAAACGTGAAGAAGGCCTGACGCCCAGTCAATTAAATATCCCAAAGACGGGATTTCACCCATTTTTCACCATCTTCTCATTAGAGCTCAGCCTAGAGGCAATTTTGAAGAGAAATTTCATCACCACTTTATAGGTTAGTGTACTTTAACTCGTTTTCTTCCATTTTCATCAACACATATTAATTTTTAACCTTGATTTATGCTCATTCATGGTAGAAAATTAGATATTTGGGTAGAATTGGAGTTTTTGTAAAATTGAGATTTAAACCTCAAATTGAGGTCGGATTTCGAAACTAATTACATAATCGGGCTCAGGGGTGAATGGGTAATTGAGTTTTGGTCCGAATCTCGGATTTTGACCAAGCGCGTCTGGGGTTGACTTTTGTTGACTTTTTGGGAAAAGTGTAAAGATCTTAACTTTATGTATTGTAATTGATCTCCCTAGCATTTTTTGATGTTATTGAGTCAATTTTGGTTTGATTCGATGGGTTTGGAGACGAATTGTAGAGGAAAGACCCCGGTTGAGCTTTGATTTGCTTGTGAAGTAAGGTAAGTGTTGGGTCTAACCTTAATTTGAGGGAATAGGAACCCTTGAGCTATGTGTTATGTGAACTATATGTGTAGCGGCGCATATGCGATGTGACGAGTGTATATACGCCGTCAAATTAATTGTTTTCATACTTGCCCGTATTTCATTAATAATTTTATTCTATGTCTTAATTGATACATGCTTTAATTGCTTCTTATGTCTTAACTTGCTACTTGTCACTTACTTCTCTCGTGCAAAAATATTCGTTTCTTCCATGCTTTCATGATTAATTGCTACTTGCCTTAATTGTCTTACTTGTTCACTTTAATTATCATATATTTGGCTTGTCTTGTTGCTTGGCATTAATTGTAGCATTCCTTGATTTGGTACTTCCTTTATGGCTTTGCTTTCATACTCGTGGGATCGGGTTGCACGCTGCAACAAATTTTACATGTGATTTTGATATGGGGAAATAAGATGTGGATTATGATATTGATCTGATTACATGGTGGGATCGGGTTGCGCGCCACAATGGATTTTACGTGTAATTCTTGATATTGATATGGTGAAATAAGGGAGGATTGTGTTGTATGGTGGTATCGGGTTACGTGCTGCAATGGAATTGTGTTTTGTATTCATTATTGCATTGTGTTAGCTTTCAGCATTTTCATACGAGACTTTGAGGACTGATGTTTCTGGTTTTACTGATTTCGAGGATTGGGTTTATTTTCATATGTTAAATGCCTTACTTTTTATGTGTTCCTTTCCTGTTTTTATTATTATACTGCGTACAGGTTATTGAAAGTGACCCGCCTTAGCCTCTTCACTACTTCATCGAGGTTAGGCTCGGCACTTACAGAGTGCATGGGGTTGGTTGTACTCATACTACACTCTGCACTTCTTGTGCAGATTTTGGAGTCGGTCCTAGCGGCAGTCAGTAGATTGCTCGAATTGATTTCCTGACGGAGACTTGAGGTACAGATGCTTTGAGTTTTCGTAGCCCCGAACTCCCTTTCTACCTTATTCTAGCAGTTTATTTCATTTCAGGCAGTTATACTTTCATTCAGACCATTATTTGTATTATTCTAGTCGCTCGTGCACTTGTGACTCCAGTTCTCGATATCGCTTTTTTATGATTTTCTCACTCTATTTCGGTTTATTCAGTTTTTAGTTATTAATTACTTTGAATTTTGAAAAATGGCTAGAAACTATTCTAACGTTGGCTTGCCTAGCAAGTGAAATATTAGGCGCCATCACGGCCCTAAGGGTGAAAATTCCGGACCATGACAAGTTGGTATCAGAGCACTAGGTTGCTTAGGTCTCATGAGTCACGAGCAAGCTTAGTAGTGTCTGGAGGATTAGTATGGAGACGTCTGTACTTATCTTCCAGAGACGATGGAGTTTAGGAACAATTTCACTTCTTTCATTTTCTATCGTGCGATTATATTCTATTATTGATGATTGAACCATTCTATTCTTGTTCTCTCGCAGATGGCGAGAACACGCACTGCATCTACAGCCAAACAGGAACCGGAGCCCCCTGTGGCAGCTACTACCAAGGCTAAAGGTTGAGGCCAAGGCAGAGGCCTAGGCAGAGGCAAAGCTCAGCCTAAATCTCGAGCAGCAGCACCCACAGTGGAGCCTCAGATTGATCATAGAGAGGAGGTTCTAGCTCAGACCTTACCCGTCAGACCAGCTCCGGTCCCCGAGTGGTTCATAGCCATTCTAGTGCTTCAGGACCCTCTAGTCTATTTGGTGGGCCTCATGGAGAGTGTGGCTCAAACCGATACATTCCTGGTGGCACCAGCCGTCTTTCGGGCTGGGGGAGGAGCACAGACTCCCGCTACTCACACCCCAGAGCGGCAGCTCCCCAGTATCAGACTCCAGTAACCCCGCCAGTTGGGGTGGTTTAGCCGGTTGTTGCGGCACAGGCTGGTGATAGGCCCGCCATATCTTTTGAGGCTTTTTTGAGGTTGGATAAGTTTACCAAGCTCTTTCCTATTCATTTCAGTGGTGCATCTTCTGAGGACCTACGGTATTATCTA
This sequence comes from Nicotiana obtusifolia, assembly GCA_002018475.1. NCBI lineage: Eukaryota > Viridiplantae > Streptophyta > Magnoliopsida > Solanales > Solanaceae > Nicotiana > Nicotiana obtusifolia. Next base: position 140,998 of record MCJB01023045.1, on the reverse strand, counting down.
GACCGCTGTCACAAGCTGCTGTGGAACATGGGTATAATTAAGACAATAGGGTGGATTTTGCAGTGTTTTAGATGACTGGTTCCACCAAGAGATGGTGGAGAGATTATATGTTGACTAGACGAGTTGGGTCGCATGCACTTAACTGGGATCAATTTTTACAGCTATTTTTAGAGAAGTTCATCCCTGTCACTCTAAGAGAGGATTATCGCAGGCAGTTTGAGCGTCTTCAGTAAGGTAGTATGACAGTTACCCAGTATGAGACTCGATTTGTGAACCTAGCTCACCATGCTATCATCTTACTTCCTACTGAGAGGGAGAGAGTGAGGAAATTTATTGATGGGCTCACTTTCACTATCAGGCTATAGATGGCCAAGGAGACTTGGAGATGATATTACTTTTCAGAGGGCCATATATATTGCTAGACGAATCGATATGGTCCGTGCTCAGGAGAGGGGGTCAATGTCTGATAAGAGGCCTCGTCATTCCGGTAGTTTCGGTGGTGCCTCATTTGGAGGCAGGGGTACTTTTAGTAGAGGCCATCCTCCCAGACCATTTCAATTAGCGCTTCAGGCATCTCACGGTGCTTCAGGGAGTCGCGGTCCTTATGTTCCTCATTCTGGACAGCCTGCCTATAGTGCACCGTCAGTTCCTATTAGTGCGCATCTTATTCAGAGCTATCACCGTGGTTATCCGTCCCGTTCGGGTCAACTTCAGCAGCCGCAGTAGCAGGATGGGTGTTTTGAGTGTGGAGGTACTGTTCACATCAGGAGGTTATGTCCGAGATTGTTGAGCGGCATGCCATAGTATAGTTCTCGTGCCATGATTCCGACATCGATTGCTCCGCTGCTGCTCAGCCAGCTAGAGCAGGGGTCAGCCAGCCTGAGGTAGAGGTCAGGCCGTTAGAGGTGGAGGTCACGCCATTATTGTCACGACCCAACCGGAGGGCCGCGACATGGCACCGGGCCCTGCTTGCAGAGCGCCGGCGTACCCCTCATATCTGCTATCTTACTTTCTTTGCTATCTACAAAGCATGTCGTACACATGCAGTTTCAAACAGCATCACAGTGGGCTGAAATGTCATACCATGACATAAACATACGTATATACATAGGGTGCCAACGGGGCTACAGTGCAAAACTATACAACATAATACATATGCCGACGGGCAATACAACTGTACATGAGTCAACCCAACACTGGTCTATACATACATTAACATTTGTCTATGAGCCTCTACAAGAACATGCATTAAGCAACCTATGTCAGAACAGGGCCCCCACGTGCCCAAAGTGCCTACTCAAAATGCATACCAAGGCTGTAGCAAGTCCGAAGGATGAATCTTGCTAATATCTGCTGAACCGGATAACCTACTACTGCGGGGGAGCTCCGTCTATCAGTCTATCAGGACCTGCAGCACGACATGCAGCATCCACAAATAAAGGACGTCAGTACGGATAATCTACTGAGTATATAAGACAGGAAAACATAATATAAGAACAGCATTGAGCATTAGGATTGAAACATATGACCTGCAGCAAGTGAATCGCCTCTAAGGGCAGCTAACCATGACATATTCGTAGTACTTATGTCTATACATGTAACCGTTATAACATTATCATGAACATGTTTATTATCATTATCATCGTCTTATACTCACGCCTCTGTTGGCTTGCCATTTTCATATACATTGATTGTTACCGTATACGTTACACAGTCGTTACCTTATACCGTTACATACGCCTCTGTGGGCTCGTCATCAACATATGCCTCTGTGGGCTCATACCCGGCCTTCATTAGGCTCGGTCATAACGTATGCCTCTGTGGGCTCATACCCGGCCTTCATTAAGCTCGGTCATAACGTATGCCTCTGTAGGCTCATCATCATAATATGCCTTACTAGGCTCATCATCATCATCGTATCACAGCGTAGCTTACCCGGCCGTACTGGGCTCGGTCATAACATACCCGGCCTTCATTAGGCACGGTCATACAAATTAGATTACACACACACACGCACACACACACACATATATATATATATATTACATTGCATGCTCGTGTATATGTTCCATGCGCTTTTTAGTGACGTACGATTACTATTCCATTTTTCACATGATTACTAATATCTCTTTAACATGAGCCTTATAAGACCCAAGAAATACCTACAATATTGATTTCATAAGAACAAGAGCAATCCTTCCAAAGAGGGAAACAATATAAGCAGCCCTGACTTCTAAGAGTAGAGTATTCTTTTGGGCTCGTTCATTGCATGGTAATCAATAGGAGTCGTGAAAAAGAAAGAACGGTATAGTCTTACATACCTGGTATATGCTGCACCAGTTCTCAAGCTACGCAATGGCTACGATTCCTTAGTCTACAATTAAGGAACAATTCACCCATTACTCACTAAGCATCATAATTATGATAAATCACAATCCCCTAGTTTTGCATGGTGCCTCCCCACACCCCTTTCTCCTCTAATCCTCATCAAACGTATTTTTAACACACACAACTCATTTACAACCCATAATAATTGTGACCCATTCCATTTAGTAGTGTTTATCTTGAATTCTTGATTTCCTACCACTCTCCCATGGGTCTTTACAGGCATGCAACTACATATCATGAATGCCCAAGGGAAAATTACATGAAAGGGAGTAATAACTTATCTTGCAAGTGAACTCCTAGACTTTTTCCTTCGATTCCTCAAATTCTAAGTCTTTCCCTCAATTTGGGTTTGTAGGAGGAGGAAACTCAGCTAGGGTTTCTCTTCAGTTCTTCAATTTCTTGATTCCTTCTTCAATTTAGGGCTTGGAAGAGGAAGAAATTAGTTGTGTTGGTATGGGGCTCTGAGAGGGGTCGCTCTGAGAGGGGTCGTTTGGGGGCCATTTACTATGTTTAAGTTCAAAAAAATGAAGAAGGAACGGGTTTGGGTCCCTTTTATAGGTCTGTCAATAAGTGGCACACGTGTCTGACATTTTTCAGGTTTGAGGTCGCATATCCATCGCAAATAGGATATGCGGTTCGCATTCTGGCCGCAAATCTCAACCCAGAAATCTGTTGCATTATGCGACGCAGAAGGGCTAGATTTGCGGTTCGCATTTCCAACAATGCGATCGCATTCTGGTCGCATTCCTGACATGGATTCAGCCTAGAACTCTGTTCCATTCTGCGGTGGAAGGTGTCACATTTGCGGTCCGCATTTGCATTATGCGGTCCGCATACTGGCCGCATATTTGACACAATTTCAGCCCAGAACTCTGTCTCAGTTTGCGATCCTGGTGTTGGATATGCGGTCCGCATTTGTGCTTTGCGGTCGCATATCCAACTATGCGACACTTCTGCTCTTTTTCTTAACTTTTGAACTATTTTCCGGGTTCTTATGTCCTTATAAGTAAACTACTTCACAGCGTATTCTATCGTACGAATTTACGGATTGTAACACTCTCCCCCCCTTAGGAACATTCGTCCCCGAATGTAGGGATCTACGGAAGCCAGTGAATCCCAGCACTAAATGAAAGGTAATAATGAAGAGTATCTCAAGTTCCTATTTACCTCGTATGGACGCCTCTCCTTTCCATGCGTTCTGTGTTTCTTCGGCATCATCATTATTTACATTGTGGAACAGGTACGGATATCTAGCTTTCATCTCTTCTTCTGCTTCCCATGTCATTTCTTCCACGTTCCTGTTCCTCCATAATACTTTAACGGAAGCTACATCTTTTGTCCTTAGCTTGCGGATTTGTCGGTCCAATATGGCCACTGGTACCTCTTCGTATGTTAGATCCTCTGCAATCTGTATGTCTTGGATGGGGACGACCCGAGAAGGATCTCCGATACATTTCCTCAACATGGACACATGGAATACCGGATGGATAAATTCCATTTCGGATGGTAGTTCTAACTCATAGGCAACATGTCCAATTCGTTGAAGGACTTTGTACGGACCGATGTACCTGGGGCTCAATTTACCTTTCTTTCCGAAGCGCATAACACCCTTCATTGGCGAGACTCTCAGGAAAACCCAATCATCAACTTCAAACTCTAGATCACGACGTCGGACGTCAGAGTAGGACTTTTGCCTGCTTTGTGCCGCCTTTAATCGTTCTTGTATCACCTTCACTTTCTCAATAGCTTGATGAATCAGATTTGGCCCATATAATTCAGTTTCACCAATTTCGAACCACCCAACTGGTGATCTACACCTTCTCCTATACAGTGCCTCATATGGGGCCATCTTAATGTCAGAATGGTAGCTGTTATTGAAGGCAAACTCTATAAGTGGAAGATGGTCATCCCAGCTACCCTTGAAATCCAAGACACATGCTCTTAGCATATCTTCTAGTGTCTGAATGGTTCGTTCAGCCTGTCCGTCAGTTTGCGGATGAAAAGCTGTGCTGAGATTTACTTGTGTACCCAAACCTTTCTGAAAAGACTTCCAAAAGTTAGCTGTGAATTGGGCTCCCCTGTCCGATATAATGGACATCGGCACCCCATGAAGTCTAACAATTTCCTTGATGTACAGCTTTGCATAATATTCGGCTGTGTAGGTGGTCTTAACTGGCAGAAAATGAGCACATTTGGTAAGTCGATCACCCAGATGGAGTCGAACTTACGACGGGAGCGAGGTAATCCAACAATGAAGTCCATGTTAATTACCTCCCATTTCCAGGTTGGAATTTCCATATTCTGGAGCAGTCCACCCGGTTTCTGATGTTCTATCTTTACCTGTTGGCAATTGGGGCACTGTGCTACAAATTCCGCAACGGACCTCTTCATGCCATCCCACCAATACTCCTCTCTGATATCACGGTACATCTTTGTTGAACCAGGATAGATAGAATATCGGGATTGATGAATTTCCCTCATAATCTTCTCTCGCAATCCTGCTACATTAGGCACACATAATCGGCCTTGGCATCTCAGTGTTCCATCCCCTACAATCTCAAAAGCTGAGATTTTACCATGTTGAATGCCCTCTTTCAATCGCAACAAGGTGGGATCTTCGTATTGTCGTGCTTTCACCTCGGTTACGAGAGATGATTCTGATGTATTATGCACAACAACACCTCCATCTTCGGAGTCTGACTCTCATGTTAGCTAGCTGATGAAGCTCTTCAGTTAAACTCCGCTTACCTGCTTCAACGTGCACTAAACTTCCCATCGACTTACGACTGAGGGCATCTTCCACAACATTGGCTTTTCCCGGATGATACAATATTTTGACGTCGTAGTCCTTCAGCAATTCGAGACAACGTCGTTGTCTCAAATTTAACTCTTTTTGACTGAAGATGTATTGTAGACTTTTATGGTCTGTGTAGATGTCGACATGGACACCATATAGATAGTGTCGCCACGTCTTCAAAGCATATACTACTGCAGCCAATTCCAAATCATGAGTTGAGTAGTTCTTTTCATGCTTCTTCAATTGTCTCAAAGCATAAGCAATTACCCTCCCATACTGCATCAAGAGACATCCCAAACCTATGCTAGTTAAGAGATGCTGAACCAAGGCATAGTACAACCTAGTTCTAGTCCTTATGCATCACATGTGGTGCTAATAGGGAAGAAGGATGGTTCTTGGAGACTATGTGTAGACTACAGGGCCCTAAACAAGACAACTATCAAGGACAAATTTCCAATTCCAATCATAGCGGAATTGTTGAAGAACTAGGTAGATCCAAGATTTATTCAATCAGTTCCGTCGGGAAGAGCAAGAACTGGAGCGGATGTTAATCGATCCTTAAGTTCCTGAAAGCTCCGCTTACAAACATTCGACCATTGGAATTTGGTAGCTTTCTGGGTCAGCTTAGTTAGTGGTGCTGATATAGAAGAAAATCCTTCTACAAACCGCCTATAATACCCTGCTAGTCCCAAGAAGCTACGGACTTCTGATGGCGTAGTAGGTCTTGGCCAATTCTTGACCGCGTCGATCGTTTGAGTATCGACACTAATACCTTCATCAGATATCACATGGCCTAAGAATGCCATCGAATTCAGCCAAAATTCACATTTGGCGAGCTTTGCATATAAACCTGTGATCCCGAAGGGTCTGCAATACTATCCGCAAGTGACCCATATGTGCTGCCTCTGAACGGGAATACACCAGGATATCATCAATGAATACCACCACGAACACATCAAGATAAGGCCTGAATACAGTGTTCATGAGATCCATGAAAGCAGCCGGGGCATTTGTTAGCCCAAATGACATTACTAGGAACTCGAAATGCCCATACCTCGTTCGGAAGGCTGTTTTTGGAATATCTTTCTCCTTGACTCTCAATTGAAAATATCCTGAACGTAGGTCAATTTTAGAGAAATATTTGGCTCCCTGGAGTTGGTCAAACAGGTCATCAATTCTTGGAAGTGGATATTTGTTCTTTATGGTGACCTTATTCAACTGACGATAATCGATACACATCCGTAACGATCCGTCCTTCTTTCGTACGAACAAGACTAGCGCACCCCAAGGTGAAGTGCTAGGACTAATGAAGCCTTTATCCAGCAAGTCCTTCAACTGTATTTTCAACTCTCGTAATTCTGCTGGGGCCATTCTATATGGAGGAATAGAAAGTGGGTGAGTATCGGGCAACACATCGATGCCAAACTCAATCTCCCTTTCAGGAGGAAGACCTGGGAGTTCATCTGGAAAGACATCCGAAAATTCACTGACTACCGGAATTGATTGTAGAGTAGGCGACTTCACCTCCGTGTCCATAACGCGAACAAGATGGTAGATACAACCTTTGGAGATCATCTTTCTTGCCTTAAGGTAAGAAATAAACCTACCTCTCGGCGTAGCAACGTTTCCCTTCCATTCAAGGACGGGTTCGCCAGGAAATTAAAATCTAACCATCTTCGTATGACAATCAACACTAGCATAGCATGATGCCAACCAATCCATTCCCATTATCACGTCGAAATCAACCATTTCTAATTCAATTAAATCAGCCGAGGTTTGACGACTACAAATCGTCACAGTGCAACCTCTATATATTCTTCTAGCATTCATATAATCTCCTATTAGAGTAGAAATCACAAAGGGTTTGCTTATTGATTCAGGTACAATATCAAACTTACCAGCCACAAGGGATGTAACATAAGATAACGTGGATCCGGGATCAATCAATGCATATACATCATGAGAAAGCACCAATAATATACCTGTGACAACATCTGGAGATGACTCAAGATCTTGTCGACCTGCTAGGGCATATATTCGGTTTTGAACACCACTTGAGCCCGGTATTGCACCGCTACCCCTGCCACGAACTGCTGGCTGCTGGGGACCCCGTGCTGGAGGTCGAATAGATAAGGAAGAACCAGCCACAGATCCAGTTTGCTGAGCCATACCACCCATTCTATAAGGAAAGTCTCGCTTCATGTGGCCAGGCTATCCGCAAAAATAACATACATCCGAACGTTGACGACACGGCCCAAAGTGGGTCCTGTCGCACTGCTCACAATGAGGCATTGGGGATCTCATCTGACTAGTAGCCCTGTAATATGGCGAGCCTGATTCCTGCGAACTCTGAAATTGTCGAGGGGCACTAGATGCAGGTGGTGCCGAACTCCTCGAAGAATGGGGTCTCACACTACTTCTGGAGTCGCTAGAATACCCTGCAACTTTTATCCTCTTATGCTGGCTCCTCTCCTACTCCCTGTCCACCCTTTGTTGGCGTTTACGATCCTCTATGGTCTGGGCATAGGCCTGTATACGGGAGATATTCATGCCCTCTATCAGGGAAGCTGTCGTGCATTCATTTATTAAGTACGGTCCTAGGCCGTTCACTAACAAGTGAACCCTGTCGCTCATCTCGGCCACCATGTGGGGAGCATATCTTGCCAGAGAGTCAAATTGCATACTGTACTCTCGTACATTCATATTTCCTTGCTTAAGGTTCAAAACTTTATTAACCTTAGCTCGTTGTACCTCAACTGGCAAGTAATGGTGAAGGAATGCATCAGAAAATTCATTCCATACAGGTGGGGGAGCATTCGGACTCCTGGACCTTTCCCAGCTGTCATACCAGAAGACCGCTAACTTCCGTAATCGATAAGAAGCCAGTTCTACTTCCTCTATGTCACTGGCATGCATAACCCGCAGTGTGCGGTGTATTTGATCAATGAAATCCTGCGGGTCTTCCTTAGGGTCAGACCCGGTAAACACTGGAGGATCCAAATTGATGAAGTCACGGACCCTCGTACTAACCGGTCTCTCAGTAGCACCGGCATTCTGCCTTCGAGCCTGAGAAGCTACTAGGCTGGTAAACAACTGTACCGCAGTCCTCAGGTCTTGGTCTGTAGCACCAAAAGAAGGGACTGGGGATGTTGGGCGGCTTCTAATATCTTCTGGGGGAGGAGGAGTAGATGAAGTCCGAGAAGGCGTCTCACTTTGGCTTCTACAGCTTGGGGCACCTGAGTGGTCCCCTTTCCGGCATTTGTATCGAGTCGTCTACTATTCGTTTGCTTCCCGGCCGAAGGCATCGCTGTAGGTAAACAAGATGAATGTTAGAATAAATGCTTACAACTCAACTCTACGCACGATCTAGATTTAGAAAGAAGGTAACATTCCAAAATGCCAAGTAGCCTTCTGATTATAGAATGTGTCACGCTACACACCCATAATCAAGACTCTACTAGACACAGCTCATAGACAATCCCTAGGACACGACCTTGCTCTAATACCAATTCTTGTCACGACCCAACCGGAGGGCCGCGACATGGCACCGGGCCCTGCTTGCAGAGCGCCGGCGTACCCCTCATATCTGCTATCTTACTTTCTTTGCTATCTACAAAGCCTGTCGTACAAATGCAGTTTCGAACAGCATCACAGTGGGCTGAAACGTCATACCATGACATAAACATACTTCTATACATAGTGTGCCAACGGGGCTACAGTGCAAAACTATACAACATAATACATATGCCGACGAGGCAATACAACTGTACATGAGTCAACTCAACACTGGTCTATACATACATTAACATTTGTCTATGAGCCTCTACAAGAACATGCATTAAGCAACCTATGTCGGAACAGGGCCCCCACGTGCCCAAAGTGCCTACTCAAAATGCATACCAAGGCTGTAGCAAGTCCGAAGGATGAATCTTGCTAATATCTACTGAACCGGATAACCTACTACTGCGGGGGAGCTCCGTCTATCAGTCTATCAGGACCTGCAGCACGACATGCAGCATCTACAAATAAAGGACGTCAGTACGGATAATCTACTGAGTATATAAGACAGGAAAACATAATATAAGAACAGCATTGAGCATTAGGATTGAAACATATGACCTGCAGCAAGTGAATCGCCTCTGAGGGCAGCTAACCATGATATATTCGTAGTACTTATGTCTATACATGTAACCGTTATAACATTATCATGAACATGTTTATTATCATTATCATCGTCTTATACTCACGCCTCTGTGGGCTTGCCATTTTCATATACATTGATTGTTACCGTATACGTTACACAGTCGTTACCTTATACCGTTACATACGCCTCTGTGGGCTCGTCATCAACATATGCCTCTGTGGGCTCATACCCGGCCTTCATTAAGCTCGGTCATAACGTATGCCTCTGTAGGCTCATCATCATCATCGTATCACAGCGTAGCTTACCCGGCCGTACTGGGCTCGGTCATAACATACCCGGCCTTCATTAGGCACGGTCATACGAATTAGATTACACACACACACACACACACACAGACACACACACACACACACACACACATATATATATATATACTACATTGCATGCTCGTGTACATGTTCCATGCGCTTTTTAGTGACGTACGATTACTATTCCCTTTTTCACGTGATTACTAATATCTCTTTAACATGAGCCTTATAAGACCCAAGAAATACCTACAATATTGATTTCATAAGAACAAGAGCAATCCTTCCATAGAGGGAAACAATATAAGCAGCCCTAACTTCTAAGAGTAGAGTATTCTTTTGGGCTCGTTCATTGCATGGTAATCAATAGGAGTCGTGCAAAAGAAAGAACAGTATAGTCTTACATACTTGGTATATGCTGCACCGGTTCTCACGCTATGCAATGGCTACGATTCCTTAGTCTACAATTAAGGAACAATTCACCCATTACTCACTAAGCATCATAATTATGATAAATCATAATCCCCTAGTTTTGCATGGTGCCTCCCCACACCCTTTTCTCCTCTAATCCTTATCAAACGTATTTGTAACACACGCAACTCATTTACAACCCATAATAATCGTGACCCATTCCATTTAGCAGTGTTTATCTTGAATTCTTGATTTCCTACCACCCTCTCATGGGTCTTTACAGGCACACAACTACATATCATGAATGCCCAAGGAAAAATTACATGAAAGGGAGTAATAACTTACCTTGCAAGTGAACTCCTAGCCGTTTTCCTTCGATTTCTCAAGTTCTAAGTCTTGCCCTCAATTTGGGTTTGTAGGAGGAGGAAACTCAGCTAGGGTTTCTCTTTAGTTCTTCAATTTCTTGATTCCTTCTTCAATTTAGGGCTTGGAAGAGGAAGAAATTGGTTGTGTTGGTGTGGGGCTCTGAGAGTGGTCGTTTGGGGGCCTTCTACTATGTTTAAGTTCAGAAAAATAAAGAAGGAACGGGTTTGGGTCCCTTTTATAGGTCCGTCAATAAGTGGCACACGTGTCTGACATTTTTCAGGTTTGAGGTCGCATATCCGTCGCAAACAGGATATGCGGTTCGCATTCTGGCCGCAAATCTCAACCCAAAAATCTGTTGCATTATGCGACGCAGAAGGGCCAGATTTGCGATTTGCATTTCCAACAATGCGATCGCATTCTGGTCGCATTCCTGACATGGATTCAGCCCAGAACTCTGTTCCATTCTACGGTGGAAGGTGTCACATTTGCGGTCTGCATTTGCATTATGCGGTCCGCATACTGGCCGCATATTTGACACAATTTCAGCCCAGAACTCTGTCTCAGTTTGCGATCCTGGTGTTGGATATGCGGTCCGCATTTGTGCTTTGCGGTCGCGTATCCAACTATGCGACACTTCTGCTCTTTTTCTTAACTTTTGAACTATTTTCCGGGTTCTTATGTCCTTATAGGTAAACTACTTCACAGTGTATTCTAATGTACAAATTTACGGATTGTAACAGTTATAGGTGGAGGCCAGGTAGCTAGAGGCCATTCTAAAGACGTAGTTCAGAGTAGTCGGGCCCAGCCCCAATGTTATGCTTTCCTAGCTAGGCATGAGGCCGAGTCATTTGACACTATTATCACAGGTATTGTTCCAGTTTGTCATAGAGGTGCTTCAGTTCTATTTGATCCGGGCTCTACTTATTCTTACGTGTCATCCTATTCATATCTGGTTGTGCCTCGTAATTCTTTAAGTGCTCATGTGTACGTATCCACGTTTGTGGGAGATTCTATTGTTGTAGATCGCGTCTATCACTCGTTTGTGATCACTATTGGGAGTCTTGTGACTAGCATAGATCTCCTACTTCTTAATATGGTAGACTTCAATGTTATCTTGGGTATGGATTGACTGTCACTTTGTCATGCTATATTTGACTGTCACGTCAAGACGGGTGACCTTAGCCATGCCGGGGTTGCCTCCATTAGAGTGCAGAGGGACCCCTGGCCCTTCTAGCAGGTTGATTTCCTATGTGAAGGCTCAATGCATGGTCGAGAAGGGATGTCTAGCATATTTCGCCTATGTTCGTGATTTGAGTACGGTTCATTCCATGGATTCAGTACCAGTTATGCGTGAGTTTCTAGAGGTGTTTCCTACAGATCTGCCGCGGATGCCACCCGATAGAGATATTGGCTTCTGTATTAATTTGGCTCCAGGCACTCAGCCCATTTCTGTTCCACCATACCGTATGGCCTCGCCGGAGTTGAAGGAATTGAAGTAGCAGTTGCAAGATTTGCTTGATAAGGGATTCATCAGACCTAGTTCCCTGGGGTGCACCTGTGTTATTCGTGAAGAAGAAAGATGGGTCGATGAGGATGTGTATAGTCTATCGGCAGTTGAACAAAGTCATTAGCAAGAACAAGTATCTATTGTCGATGATTGATGACCTATTTGATCAGCTTCAGGGTGCCAAGGTGTTTTCGAAGATTGATTTGAGGCCCTGGCTACCATCAGTTAATGATTAGGGCATCTGATGTCCCTAAGACGGCTTTTCGGACTCGATATGAGCATTATAAGTTCCTAGTGATGTCAGTTGGTTTGACAAATTCTCCAGCAGCATTTATGGATTTGATGAGCCGAGTGTTCAAGCCTTATTTGGATTCTTTTGTGATTGTATTCATTGATGATATCTTGATCTACTCCCGCAGTCGAGAGGAGAATGAGCAGCATCTTCGGATTGTACTTCAGACCCTGAGAGATAGCCAGTTATATGCCAAATTTTCAAAGTGTGAGTTTTGGTTAGACTCAATCGCCTTTTTGGGGCATGTTATATCGGCAGAGGGCATAAAGGTGGATCCTAGAAGATTGAGGCAGTTCAGAACTGGCCTAGACCTACTTCAGCTATAGAGAACCGGAGTTTCCTAGGTTTGGCGGGTTATTATCGCTGGTTCGTGGAGGGTTTCCACCCATAGCAGCCCCATTTACTGGATTGACCCAGAAGGATGCCCATTCAGATGGTCGGATGAGTGTGAGTTAAGCTTTCAGAAGCTCAAGACTACTTTAACTACGGCGCCAGTGTTGGTGTTTCCCACAGGATCAGGATCCTACACGGTGTAATGTGATGCATCTCGTATTGGGCTCCACTATAACAAAAAAGGCTTTTAGCGGCAATAAATATGCAATTTAACGGCAATTAAAATTGTCACTAAAACTTTTACCGGCAATTAACTATTTACCGTTGTATCCAGTGTCGCTAAAGGCTTTAGCGGCAATTATAGAGAGTGTTGGAAAAAGTCCAAATTATTGCCGGTAAAAGATATGACTTTTTGCGATAATTTTTTATTGACAATTAACATGGCCACTAAACCTACCCTCAACCTAACCCTTTTATATGGTTTTAATGGCTTTTATAATGGCCAAGAAATGTTTATTTTATTATCGATAAACAAATAAAGCAATGGCCATTGTAATGGCAATTAAAACTATGCCTATATTTGCTTTTTATCTTTGCATTTAACACCTTTTTTATTTTGATAAATTATACACAAATCAAAATTCTAATATATGACTATGTAGCATTCAGTGTGATTCTAACATCAATATTCTCTTTATATATACTAATAAAATATGCTAATATTCATTCTAGAAAGCATAATATATTTAATTAAATTCGCAATAATCAAAATCAATCTATAATTTTAAAGTGTCAAGAGTATAAAAGAAAAAGTACACCATTTGAATTCAAAAGCTAGTGTCATTTTGAGTCTAATAACTATTGTCATCAAAACCATATATTACAAGACAGTAGTTAGTGCATTAATACTTCTCTAACTCTTAAAATCTTCCATAAGCTAAATCTCTAAATAATACACCGTGTGACCAGGAAAGATAAAACAAAATAAATGTCAAATATAGTTCATCAATTCATATGTGTAAAATGTATGAGCATAATAAAATATTTAAATTCAAAGCATTTTTGCAGCTCCTCTACTAACAAGTTACTTCAGATATTGCTAATAAATATTGTCTGGCATATCCACAAACATTATCAACTGAAGAAGATTAACCTCTGAAGAACTAAATTTCCATAAAAGTAAATGGGATGACAAAAGAATATATTACTATTTATTTCGATTGGAGGCCACCATATATCACTTAATCAGTAAAGACACTCATCAACCAAAAAAAACGAGCATTTCACTTGACAAATGCAGGTATAATGAAACAAGAGCTCCTGTGATATGAGTGAAGTGAAACAACCTCCATTGAAGATACTATCATTAAACAAACAAGGTTCGCAAGAAATAATAAAAGCATAGTAATAGCTAGCTTCTCATCAAGAACATCATATAGTCAATCATTAAGCACATAGGGTAATTGAAACAATAATAGTATCAAGGGTCCTATTTCACTTTCATACTAACTCCAACAGTTTTTAAAACTAAGCACTAGAGTAGACTGAAAAAGATATTGATTTTACTTGAAATTGTCAATAGGTAGAAGTTAAGTTAACAACCATTGTAAAATTTTAATGTACATACATACAAAATTATATAAATTAAAATAAGCACTACAATAAATAAAAAATACAAGACAATACGTAGTGAAGACTAACCTTTCTACTAGAAGGGCGACTTCGGTTGATTCACCAATTTTCTCACATGTCCTCTGGCTTGGATTAAATTTTATAAAAGACTTAGAGTGACGAGCAGAACAAACTGCTATATGAAGAAGGCAAGGAAAATAGATATTGTTATTGAAATTTTAAGGTATCAAGGGAATAAGAACAATAAGTAATAGATCAAATTATCCCCAAAAGCCAAAACAAACATTGACTTTCTAATAAACAAGGATTATCATCTTCTAATATACATATGCTGAAAAAGAAGCCGCCTTTTTGAGGCTACATTTTACATATATAAGGCAATAGCGATATCTAAGTACACACAAATAATATTAGCTATAGACTAGAAACTCCACCGCCTTGATCACCCAGAAACACTGAGTACACCTATGCCTTTCAGTGGTGGTTAACCCATTCCGTTTAAAAATTCCAAAGCTCTCTGATTCCCTCCCCTTTTTCTAATAAGAAGCTCAACTGAGGTTCTATGGACCATTATTGAAAATAAAAGAATACCTTTTTTCATCAATTATTTGATACCTTACAATACATAACTAACAGCGAGAAATTAATTACCACAGTTAGGCAACAAAGTTGCTGCATTATATGGAGGTTACCATTTCGATAAGAACAATTAATTTTTTTAGAGACAATAAAATATTAAGGCCTAGAATATGTTATATTAGAGACAGAATCCATAGAGTTATACTACTAAAGCATGAAAGCATAATATTACAACAAAGTATTTCATTTTCAGTAATAATTACTTAATTATAGAAACGAGAAGAACATTAGTAACAAGAAAATACCTCCTCTTTGAGCTGTCAAATATAAATATTTCGCGGCATATGTTTTACCGTTGACAAAATAATCAGAAGCAAATGAAGCATAATTTATTGAACAAGGCACTCAAATCTTAACAGAAAAAAGAGAGCATATAGGAAAACATTAGCAAGTCAAAAGTATTTGTCACAAGAATCTAGCAACTTATAACTTGCATTTTAGATTTTCACTCAACATAATTCAAGTTATAAAGATTTCTTAATATTGTCCTTCTCTACTCGTAGTTCTCAGTTCCTTACACATATCGAAGCATAACTCCCACTGCCCACACATTTACTGACTTGTATTGGGCTATTATAGCCTCAGTTTTTTATGTAAAGCCTAGTTATACTCCTACCAAATTTTAGTTCTCTTCCCCACACTAAACTGCACTTTACTGAAGAACTAGGTCCATATAAGAATTCTAATATGCTTCCAGACTCGTTGTGGAGGAAGTAAATGCCTACAATTAGTTTGGAGCATATGGTAGGTGCCAATGTTAGCACCAGATGATCGCCTAACCATTATTTTTAGGTTAGGCTATTTCTAGTTGAGAGTTGAGACACAGATTGTTATCCTAAGGAAACAAATGGTGGTTTCTATCACTGTATACTATAAGCTCGTATAACTTAGTCTACCAGTATCATCCCAAGAAGGTCTATTAATCATCAGAGACAGCATTCACTTTTCATCAGTGCATCAATTCTTCGAAGAAAGCAAAATTTAAATCAGAATTACGAAGTATAGCATCCTTTTTTGGGTAAATAGCAGTGTTCTAACACTCAATTCACTAAATTAAATAGAGAAATTTTGATAATACCTAATAATCCATCACAACCACATAACAAACAACTAGGTACATGATATCTAGATTGGTACATATATTATGAGAAATTAGTAACGAAATTGAGCATATCTAAGTTAACAACTAGGGAACAAACTAAATACTAAAAAGAAATTAATCAAAATACAAAAAAACAAAAATAGAAGGAAAAAAAGATAAAACCCAAACCTAGGACTCATTATTTATGAAAATGCCGAAAATTGGCGGAGGCTGATGAGAGATGAGGTTATCCACACCGAAAAAAATAAAAACTAGACGAAAAAGATATATATATATATATATATATATATATATATATATATATATATATATATATATATAGAGAGAGAGAGAGAGAGAGAGAGGAATTGATAACCTGTTGATGGTGGCTGGCCATGAGGCATCGACGGTGTTCGGATGATAGTCAGCAAGCGAAATTGCAATTAATATATATGGAATAAAAAAGAATATTTGGACGGTGGCTGAATTAGAATTTGAATTAAGAAGGTATTTTTGTGGTTTACAGGAAGGAAATTGGTAAGCGGGAATGAAAATTTAGAGGAAAAAACTTGGAGGGAATATAAAATACTAGAAGTTGTCTTTCCATTAAACTTTTAATGGCTATTCCTTCAATTGCCAATAAAAGGATATCTATTCCTAGCAATCAATTTATTGCCAGTAACATTTGAGTATCGGGAATCAATTAGCGGCAAATCACTTAGTGCCACTAAATAATAGCCGCAATTAGTAATTTTTGTAGTAGTGCTCGGTCAGTATTGATGCAGGATGGCAGGGTGATTGCATAAGCGTCGCGGCAGTTAAAGGTTCATGAGAAAAATTACCATTGTTCATGTGCTGAAAATTTGGAGACACTATCTTTACGTAGTGTCGTGCGAGCTATTCACGGATCATCAGGGTCTACAGTATTTATTCAAGCAAAAGTATCTTAACTTGAGGCAGAGGAGGTGGTTGGAACTGTTGAAAGACTATAATATCACTATTTTATATCATCCCGGGAGGGCCAATGTGGTGGCCGATGCCTTGAGTAAAAAGGTTGTGAGTATGGATAGCCTTGTGTATATTCCAGTTAATGAGAGGCCACTTGTATCAGATGTTCAGGATTGGGCCAATAAGTTCGTGATGTTAGATGTTTTAGAGCCCAGTCATGTCCTAGCTTGCACAGTCTCTCGGTCTTCCTTGTATGAGTGCATCAGAGGGTGTCTGTATGATGACCCCCATTTGCCTATCCTTAAGGACACGGTGTGGCATGGTGGTGCCAAGCAGGTTACTGTTGGAGATGATGGTGTTTTGCGGATGTAGGGTCGTATTTGTGTGCGTAATGTGGACGGGCGTGAGTTGATTCTTGAGGAGGCCCACAATTCTGGGTATTCTATTAATCCAGGTGCAGCCAAGATGTATCAGGGCTTGCGGCAGCATTATTAGTAGAGGATGATGAAGAAGGATATAGTTGTATATGTAGCTCGAAGTCTAAATTGTCAGCAAGTAAAGTACGAGCATTAGAGGCCTGGTGGTTTGCTTGAGAGACTAGAGATTCCTAAGTGGAAGTGGGAGCATATCACTATGAATTTTGTTGTTAGACTCCTATGGACTCAGAAGAAGTTCGACGCAGTATGGGTCATTGTGGAAAGGTTGACCAAGTCGGCATATTTCATTCTAGTGGCAGTTACCTATTCTTCAGAGCCATTAGTCAAGATCTACATCTGCGAGATCGTCGGCCTTCACGGTGTGCCCGTGTCTATCATTTCTGATCGAGGTAGGCAGTTCACCTCGCACTTATGGAGGGCCATACAGCATGAGTTAGGCACTTGGGTTGAGTTGATTACAGCATTTCACCACCAGACGAACAGACAGTCCGAGCGCACTATTCAGATATTTGAGGATATGTTTCACGCTTGCGTTATGGATTTCGAGGGTTCATAGGATCAGTTCTTGTCGTTTGTAGATTTTGCCTATAATAACAGCTACCAGTCGAGCATTCAGATGGCTCCCTATGAGAGATTATATGGGAGGCGGTGTCGTTCGCCAGTTGGATGGTTCAAGCCCTGGAGAGGCTCGATTATTGGGTACCGATTTAGTACAGGATGCCTTGGATAAGGCTAGGATTATTCAGGATCCACTTCGTACCGCTCAGTCTAAGCAGAAGAGTTATGCCTGACCATAGAGCTCGTGATGTTGCATTCATGATTGGAGAGAGGGTATTGCTCCAGGTTTCACCCATGAAGGGTGTGATGAGGTTCGAAAAGAAGGGCAAGTTGAGCCCTAGGTATATTGGACCCTTTGAAATTCTTGAGAGAGTGGGTGAGGTGGCCTATAGGCTGGCATTGCCACCTAGTTTGTCAGTAGTCCATCAGGTGTTTAATTTGTCCATGCTCCGAAAGTATCATGGTGATCCTTCTCATGTGTTAGATTTCGGCTCAGCCCAATTGGACAAGGATTTGACTTATGAGGAAGAGCCGGTGACTATTCTAGCCCGGTAGGTACGGCAGTTGAGGCGCAAGAGTTATCCTTAAGTTCCAGTTCAGTGGAGAGGTCAGCCGATCGAGGCAGCCATGTGGGAGTTTGAGTCGGACATGAGGAGCAGATATCCACACTTTTTCACCAGTCTAGGTACCTTTCTACGTCCGTTCGAGGACGAACATGTGATGACCCGATAGGTCAATTCAGTTTTAGCATTCATTTCTGTGTTCCGAGACCTCGAATAGCTTCGTATTAGCCTTTCTCAATTTGTGTGTGCAGTTCGTGTCTTTAACTGAAAAATTCTTATACAAATAATTGATTAAAATGTGAAATTTAGCCTTAAAACTCATTTGAGTTGACTACGGTCAATGTTTTGTATAAACGGACCCAGATCAGTATTTTGGCAATCCGGAGGGGTCCGTATCATGATTTGGGACTTGGGCATATGCCCGAAATCGAATTCGGAAGTCCCTAACTTGAATTAAAGTAATTTGTTGAAAACTAGCAATTTAAAGGTTTAAGGAATTCTTAAGTATGACCATAGGTTGACTTTGTTTCTACCGGGTTCAAATTTTGATTCCAAAACTTGGTATAGGTTTATTTCAGTATTTGTAACTTGTCTGCAAAATTTGATGCAAAACATAGTTGATTTGACGTGATTCGGACGTCCGGTTGTAAAATTTCATATTCTTGAGTTGCTTTGAAAATTTCATCTATTTTGGTGTCCAGTTCGTGATTCTAGGTGTTATTTTGATGTTTTGATCATGCGAGCAAGTTTGTATGATGTTACTACATTTGTATGCATATTTGGTTTCGAGCCCGAGGGGCTTGGGTGAGTTTTGGATAGGCTACGGACCATTTAAACTTAGAAAGAATTGCTGGTTTTTCACTGTTGTTGTCACATGATGCTTTGTGCTTCACGATCGCGAAGGGAAAACTGGGTCTAGGGTGGTTTTCTTCATCACGAACGTGATAGTTGGATCATGAACACAAAGCATTAGGGGATTTACCCTGCGCGAACACGACCAGCCTTTCGCGAACGCGTAGGGTTATGGGCCTGGGAAGGGGGCATCGCTTTTACTCTATGCAAACACGAGCCCTGGCTCGCGAATGCGAAGGCCTGGGGAGAAAAGTCTTCATGAGCGCGTGAGGAACCTCGGGAACTCGTAGGCCATTCTGGATGTTGTGCTTGCAAACGCGTCAGGCCCTTTGCGAACATGAAGAAGGCTCGACGTCCAGTCAATTAAATATCCCAAAGACGGGATTTCACCCATATTTCACCATCTTCTCGTTAGAGCTCGGCCTAGACGCGATTTTGAAGAGAAATTTCATCACCACCTTCATAGGTAAGTGTACTTTAACTCGTTTTTTTTTTCATTTCCATCAACACCTATTGATTTCTAACCTTGATTTATGCTCATTCATGGTAGAAAATTAGATATTTGGGTAGAATTTGGATTTTTGTAAAATTGAGATTTAAACCTCAACTTGAGGTCGGATTTTGAAACTAATTACATAATCGGGCTCAGGGGTTAATGGGTAATTGAATTTTGGTCCGAATCTCCGGTTTTGACCAAGCGCGCCCGGGGTTGACTTTGTTAACTTTTTGAAAAAAATGTAAAGATCTTAATTTTATGTATTGTAATTGATCTACCTAGCATTTGTTGATGTTATTGAGTCAATTTTGGTTAGATTCGATTGGTTTGGAGACGAATGGTAGAGGAAAGACCCCGGTTGAGCTTTGATTTGCTTGTGGAGCGAGGTAAGTGTTGGGTCTAAACTTTATTTGAGGGAATAGGAACCCTTGAGCTATGTGTTCTGTGAATTACATGTGTAGCGGCGTATATGCGATGTGAATAATAATATAAGAATTATTATGCAATGAATAACAATGCAAAGATCGTTAAGAAGTGAATAATAATACATGAATTTTTATGAAATTGTTTAATTTAATTATATTTTGGTCTTTAGATACTCTTATCCTTGATTTCTAATACACATGTACTATACTATCCCAAATTTTATCCCGTATAAAATAATATATAGATTCCTATATAAGTTATATCGGGTTTTTGTTTTCTGGTAGTGAACTCTACCTAGTTTATGCGGAGTTTAATATCATAAACCAAATTACGCATTAGTAATTCAAAGATTATATAGTTCTGTTGGATCTTACAACAGAAATAGAACGATGTATTACTTATAAAAAACGTTATATGCAAATAAATTTTCTAATACTTCAAATCAAACGACCCCTTTACGTTGTGTGTTTTTTTATTGGTATATATAGCTTGGTTTAATTGAAATTTGTGTGATGTCTATATTGTTTAGTGAGCTTTAATAAGATAAGTTAATTTTTATATCCTCCTTGACAAGGCCTATGCTAACTATCATTATTGTAGAGCGCAATATAATGTAGTGACAGTCACTGCAAAATGAGCTTACAAAGGCCTTTACCAATCTCCGTTGGACGCTAGACCATGAAGGCCCAAAATAACTATGGAAATTGCAATCATCCATAAATAATATTTGCAGACTAAAAGTTCTGCTCACGATAATACTAGGCCAATGTCCATGCTTATGAGAGCAACACTAAAACATGGCAGCCATACAAATGCAGAGAAGAAACAAATGGAGTCGGCATTCTATCGAACAGTTGATGTGCATGGCATGTCTAATTTACAAGTTTAACAACACGCAGCTAGTAAATCACCCCTCAAAGTTCATTCAATTTAACAAAGGAGATTATATATGTATTCAAAATCTTTCTACCCAACAGTTTCACCCCTAAAATTGGGTATTAACCAGTGATTCTATTAAGATAAACTGAAGAATTAGCAAGAAAAAAAAAAAACCTTCAGAACAAGACTGCATTAATATAAAAAGCACTTATAACCAGAATGTAATTAATGGCAGGATTGGTTAATATTCTTCAGGCTGCACCAGTACAACGGAGGACCAACATGCTTATGCAACCGTAGCAGTAGACTGTCTATAGCAAGGTACGGTTATATTGCGGAAAAATGATAGTAGACCTAATTTCTAGTATTGATCTATTGAAATTCTACAGCCTTACAATCTTATTCGAGCTTTAACAGTTTGCCAAATTGCAAGAATTTGCACGTTTTAAACCCCAAACATCCTTGTTACTAGCCTTAATTACCAGGAAAAAAAACTTTGATTTCCCTTAGCAAACCTAACAAAAGCCTTGGACGTCCAAAAGCTTCACCTTGTCCAATCGCAAAATAACTATAAAACAACCTTGATTAAAAGGAAGATAGCGATAACAAGAAAGTCCAAATTAAGTTTGGTTGGTTGTAGCAGCATGAGAAATTGAGAAATTATGTAAACCATGCATCGAGTGTTGATAGAAGATAGAATAATCCGACTCACTCCAGATCATCTCCACTCTAGGATTATTGAACTAAAGCAATCAACCAAGCTCGTAGAGACTGTACGTTTCAACCAATGAAGGGCCCAACGCAGTCAATATACCTCATATCAATCTCTTCCTAAATAACAAACTTATTATTAGGCGGTTGCTCTATATACACCTCTTCCTCTTGTTCATGCATTAATCACCTAGTAGAGAGGCTAATATTTGAATATTTTGTAGCAGCCATCAACAAAAATAATTTCACTTATGCAATCTTGAAATAGATCATAAAAGTTACCACAATAAACCGAGCCATCGATAAGTTATCTAACTTGCAACCAGAAACAAAAATATATGTACGTACATACACACATATAAATGATGAAAGCAAAATAAGATCCCGTTAAGTTATTGCAGGGTAATATAGCATTAGCATTAGCTTCAATTGAATAAGTTGGGCCGAATGATTATCTCGAAGTACTCACTACTAGAAATTGGATGTATGGAACGCTCCCAAACTGTTGCATGATATCGTTGCAGAAAATCGTTGCAATAGATCTATTGGCACGCAACTTGATGAGACAGATCTTAGATCGTTGCGACAGGTCTGTGGCAATAGTTTGCTGCCTACTGCTACGTTTTAGTCTGTTTCTATAGGAAAACTTTCTAGTAGTGCACACTTTTCTTTTCTTTTTAAAGTAGCTAAGCAAATTCATTTGTGAGCCAAGGCCGTACATTGAAGTTATTACAACTGGAGTTACTCTTTAAAATTTTATCAAATTACGTTGGCTGGATATTTTTAGGATTACTTTTTATATTTTGACCCCATTAAATTAAATTACTAATATCAAATTTTTCTTCTTTTCGTTCTCCTTCTCCTTCTCCTTCTCCTTATTCCTCCTCCTCCATATTCTTCGTGTCTTTCCTCTCTGTCCTTCTTCTTCTTTTAATAAATTGAGAGCATAAAACTAATAATTTGAATTAGTTTGCTTGGAAAAAAAAAAAATATCACTGTTAGAATGTTGTATATAAAATTTAAAGTCATTTGGATTAGTTTTGAAGCAAAAACGTGTTGGTGAATTTTGACGAACATGTTATGATGATAACCAAAACTTTAGCTAGACGGAATCACAAGAATTTTCAGTCATAATACTAAAAAATTCTGGTGATTCATCATGAATTGCGGTAAAATCGTGGTGATCACCATATTTACACACAACATGTTATGGTGATCACCAAGATTTGGTTAAAAATGCTGACGATCGCCATAACTTATTGCTGAGGAAAATCTTGCCCAAATCAAATACCAAATTCTAAAGATCGTTAGGACGGGGAATTATTTATGTGAAATTATTTTTGACGGCACTAAATAATTCTATTTGTGCAAATCTCTATTAGAATTTTATAATAGTTGACAAGAAATGGGGCAAATGATTAATGGCCTTACTTAATAGTTTTGATCATAATAATAATTAATGATTGATAGAAATGAAAATGCAAGGATTATATTTTTCCCATACGTTATATCCCAAAATATAACTCCGCACATGTCACTATAACTGAAAAAAAGAACCTTCCTATATCTTGATCTACCCCTGCTCTGCCACACCTAGCAGTACCAGCCTTCAAAGGATATTTGTTTAATACACTAATATGTCTACACATCTAACAACAACAATAATAATTACACCATCAGTTGGCTAGCTTGAATGCAACGTAGATGCTGCATTGCTTCAAGAGGAAGGGGTGACGGAGTTTATCGCAATTTTGAGGAATCATCGAGATTGCTTTGTTAAAGGTCTTTTAGGCTATTTTTTTAGTTGTTTGAATGCCCATAACGCTGAAGCCTTCTCCCTTCGTCAAGCGCTTTCATGATTCAAAGGCTTAAATATTAATAAGGTGATGGTTGAATTCGATTCTCAAGAAGGATAAAATTAGCTTATATTAAATGATCAAATAGTAGCGTGACACGTGGAACTGAAGATAAGTAGAAAGGAAACCGAATAATAACCCGTACCGGGAATAACAGCTACAGTTGGCATCGGATAAACTCCGAAGGGAGCACGATCAACGTGAGCAGATCGAATGTTCGCCATCGGATAGCATGTAATGAAGAATATTTTCTGGCATTAAATGGGCAGTCGTTGCAGAGAAATTCATTTTCCGCCGTTACATATTCATCATTAGCCCCCTTTATTGTCATTTAAGAAGGGTTTGATCCTAGGATATTGTTTCTCTAGATCTAGCTATAAAGAGTAGGCTTAACAACCATTGTAAGACACGAAATTCTTGGCAAAACTTATGCTACATTCCATTCTCAAGCTCGATAAGATAATTTTTTTGGTTATTTTATATTGTTCTATTCTCGGAGGCATCACTCCCGGAGCCAAGCTTTCCATTTCCTTCAATTTTAACTGCTAACTCTTATTTTTAATCTTATTTATTTATCATTTTTGGATCAAACCAGTTCGCTTGTCTATAAACCACGTAATAAATTCAACTGTACCATTTTATCGATAAACAGTTTGGCACCCACCATGGGGCTTAGACAGTTGCGTAATTGAGTTGATTCTTGTACTTATTACTGACAAATTCATGCTTTGCTAGCTCTTTGTTTGCTCCCCCAACATGTATCGACGAATCCCTTCAAGTGTTTATATGCATTTTGACCAGGTGCACCATTGAAGAACCCTCGTTGCTCAAGCAAAGTGAGCATCACGTTGATTATTTGAAAGTTGTTTGCCCTAATATGGGAAGGGACTATTGCACTTGCATACCCTTCATTCGGAAACACCCTGTGTGGAGCCTCGTGGTGGAGGTGGGGGTGGAGCAGGCACATTGTCTTGAGGCACTCAGCCTCGTCTATTGGCTTGAGGTTCGAGAGGGACCTCATCCATTTGATCATCCTCAACGTCAACATCCCCCAAATCTATGTTACCGAGCTCACTGTTTACATGATTGCACCTACAATAACTCAACACGTTAATA
The DNA here is from genome assembly GCA_002018475.1 of Nicotiana obtusifolia. Classification (NCBI taxonomy): domain Eukaryota; kingdom Viridiplantae; phylum Streptophyta; class Magnoliopsida; order Solanales; family Solanaceae; genus Nicotiana; species Nicotiana obtusifolia. Next base: position 116,261 of record MCJB01023045.1, on the reverse strand, counting down.
ACAAGGAAGGCAAAGAAGATATTCCCAAAAACACACCTAAATATATAGCTAACATTGTTTTTAGCTCCCGTCTGTCATGCTGTGACTGGGATTCGATCCCCGGCAACGGCGCCGAAAATTGATCTTGTCCAATTTCACTCCTCTATTCAAGGTTATGAAAATGGTCGATGCAATAGTAATACCCAACAAGAGTCAGGGTCGAATTCCGCAAGGAGCTATATGTATGGGAGTTAGTAGTATATATCTTAGTGTGTGAGTTTGTATACCTAAATTTGCACTTCTGCAAAAATTGGTTTGTTTTAAATTCTAATTTAAACTACAATTGCAATTTAAGAAATAGAACTAGAAAATTATTTTGTTGTTTTCCAAATGTTGTAAAAAACCTAGGGGTATGACCTTTACCTAGGTGTTTGCCTAACGGGTTGTAAACTTTAAAGCTTGTTTTATTGGTCGGGGTGTATTATAGCTATCAACACACGGTTACCCACTCAATACCTCTCGGTCAGAGAGTGATTTTGCCCAATTTGTCTTTCTCAAGTTCAAATGGGTATTGAACAAAATGGTTGATAAAAAGCTCAAGTCGGATTTTACTATCTCTAGGTTCAACCCTTTAATTGGGTTTATCAATCTCTCGATTGACCCAACTTCTTGCTAGCCAAGTTCTCCTATACTAAGTCTCTTTCTATCAAGTAGAAACCAAGTCAAATAGGCATGAACTAATGTTTGAAACCATTAATTCTTCAAATAAAAGCAAGAACAAGGCTAAATAATAAACACACAACCATAAACAAGCAATAAATCAAATACACATTAAGTTAACACACTAGGGTTGGGTCACAACCGTAGTAAAAATCTAGCTACTCATGTTTGAAATTGAAGAAAAAGAAGAAGAAATGATAATTAAACTCATATTGCAAGATTGAAATGATAAAATCTATGTTAAATAGCTCAAAATATGAAAAACTACTAAAAGAAGTAAAGATAAACGGCTACTGTAGCTGCTGATGTTCAAAGATTGACCTAAAAATGTGAAACTTATCTATTTATACAGTGCTAGAAATTTCAGATAAAAATTTCCTTTCGGATGTTCTGCTGCCGCACAATTCCATGTGAAGTCCGCACTTTTCTTCAGCTTGACAGGATTGGAAGTCTGCGGCTGCATAATTTTGAACTGTGGCCGCACTTTTACATGTGCGACCGCACCTTGCTCTTCTGGGTCCGCGCTTTTATATGTTTAGCCGCACAGCTCTTCTTCTGCGGCCGCACAATAATTGTGTGGTCCTCACTTTTGCTGGACTTGAATTGCAGATTCTCTGAACTTTGCTCTGGCCCAGCTTTTGTGGCCGCAAAATTCATGTGTGGACCGCACTTTGCACCAGTCTCTGATGGGTTTTCCTTCATAACCTGCGGCCGCAGATGATATTCTATGGTCCACACTTCTGAGCTTTTGTATCCTCTTCTGTCCTTGAGTTCAGATTACTCCTTTTTGAGTTGGATTTCATCTCGGGAGTTAACCTTCCAATATTCCTGCAATTAAGCATATTTCATAAGTTTTCGAAACACAATTAAACGCTTTTGGACTAAAAAGAAAGCTAAAGGGCACTAATAAGTAGTCAAAATTTTCACTTATCACGAGGCAACTCCGGTCCGTGGAGGACAGTACCCCCGACATGTAGGGGAGCTGATTCCCGATGACACGGAAGACGAACACATTGCGGAAACAATAGGGCCCTAAGAGAAAAACAGAAAGTCATCATGGGCCACCTCTCAAGGCAGGACCAAGTCATGACGGAGTTAAAGCGGGCATTGTCGGGCGCTTCCAACAATGTAAATGGAAGGGGTCCAGTTCTTCCTAGCGCTCCCCCAAATCAAACGGTTCAAAAAGTTGAGAACAACACCCTGAGGGGTAAGCTCGGTTTCGATGGTGCCTGGGGGACGGTAGCAAATTTGGTAATGATAACAGTAATGAAACATTCAAAACCGAGCTCATGAGGTTTATGAGGGAAATGAACAACCGGATGGATCAAAACGCGAAGGAGTTTCACGCCTGAATGGACCAGATTCCGGGCACACCACTAGTTTTGAAGGGTCCGAATTGGAAAAAGTATGCTCAGTTGCCGTTCAAACGGAGCGTAGCACCGGATTTAATTTTGAAGAGGTTCAAGATGTCGGACATACCAAAGTACGATAGGGCTTCGGACCTTCAGAAGCACATCACAACTTATACAACAGCAGTGAAAAGGAACGATTTGGCTCAGCATGAGAGATCGAGTTGGTTCTGATGAAAAAGTTTGGAGAAACCCTCACGAAGGGGGTCTTGACATGGTATTCATTCTTACCCGAGCATTGAATAGATTCTTTTGAAATGCTCGCAAATCCGTTCATTAAGACCCATGCCGAGGCCAGAAAGGTCCAGGCCAGAAAGGCAGACATATTCAGGATTGCATAAAGTGAGTCCGAATTGCTACAAGGATTCGTGATCAGATTCTAGAAAGAGAGGATGCTGCTACCAGTCGTACCAAATAAGTGGGCAGTGGAGGAGTTGACCAAGGTTTGAATCCGAGGAGCTCTGACGCCCCCCGAAAGCTTAAGGAAAGCCTGCTCAAATTTCAAGAGACTACATGGCGGATGTTCATAACCGCTATGAGTCAAAAATAAGAATAGAAGATGATCAGCTGAGGTTCCCGATATCAGCCAAGGGGCGGGACCGTGACAAGAACGAGGATAAGTTCAAAGGTTATTTCGATACAGAGCGGTGATGTTATAAAGGCCGTTTCATTCCATATGAGAGAACCGAAGGAGGTAGCATCAAAGGGTTCCGGTACTCAGATAGGCTGGTTCCTGATAGAAGAACTGACCGAGGTCGGAACAACAGATATTAGCAGGAAAAAGAGGTACCGGGGACCCGGGATTCCTTATATCCCAGGTTGTCGGATTATAATTTCAACATCAGCGTAGTGGAGACGGTATCGGCGATGAGGAATATCAAAGAGGCGTAGTTCCCGAAGCCAATCAGATCCGACCCCAGCTAGAGGGATCCTAGCTTATAGTGCGAATATCATGGGACTCACGGCCACAAAAATGGGGACTGTTGGCATCGGCGTGAAGAGGTGGCGACGTTGTTAAAGAACGGCCATCTCAGAGAATTCTTGAGCGATCAGGCCAAGAGCAATTACAGTTGTAGCCGGATAGTGCGGAACCTTCAAAGATAGCAGAAGATTCTCCTCGGTTGACTATCAACATGATTTTCAGAAGGAATGAAATCAATAGTGTAACCTTCTTAGCGACCAAGAAGATAAGGGTTTTATATTCCTTATATCCGAAGACGATATCACCTTCACGGAGGAAGACGCTGACGGACTCCTCATTCCCCATAACGATGCTCTGGTGATCTCTCTCATTGTCTTAGATTTTAAGATTAAGCGTGTTTTGGTTGACTCAGGAAGCTCAGCCAATATCATTCAATGGAGAGTATTGGAGCAAGAGAAGTTAACCGAAAGCATTATTCCGGCAACAAAGCTCCTCGCTGATTTCAACTTGGCAAGTGTGGCAACGCCGAAGGGATAACCAATACCACCTTATTCGAAGTGGTAGACGGTGATATGGGCTATAATATAATCCTCGGAAGGCCATGGTTCATGAGATGAAGGTCATGGCCTTAACATATCATCAACTATTGAAATTCCCGACCCAGAAAGAATCAAGAAGATAAGAGGAGATCAACCGGGGGTAAGAGAAGAACGTAGTGTAGATTTCCAGAAGTAAAGGGAAGGAACCCAGGAAATAGCAATTACTAGAACCGATACCTTCTCCCCTGACCAATGAAGATGAGTGCGAGGATTCATCGAAATCCCACAAGGTGTTGCGATAATTTCAGGTGCCGGATGAAACGGATGCAACCAAATCCACCGCAGAAGAACTCGAGCAAGTGGACTTATTCGAGGAATTCTTGGAAAGGAAGTTCCACTTAGGAATAGGGCTCAATCGCGAACTCATGTCAGGATTTATTAATTTCCTTAAAGCTAACATTGATTGTTTTGCATGGTCGCACTTGGATATGACAGGTATTCCATAAGAGGTGGTTATACACAAGCTAAGTTTGGACCTGAACTTCCCACCAGTAAGGCAAAAGAAACGTCCAATAGCTAAGGTCGAGAACAGGTTTGTTAAAGAAGATGTAACCCGACTACTCGACATCGATTCAATCCGGGAGGTAAAGTATTCAGAATGGTTAGCTAACGTAGTTGTGGTTCCAAAGAAAAATAACAAATTTAGAATGTGCGTAGATTATAAAGACTTGACTAAGGTGTGCCTTAAAGACTCGTTCCCATTGCCAAACATTGATCAAATGATTGATGCAACAGTCGGGCACGAGTTAATGAATTTCCTCGATACATACTTTGAGTACAATCAAATCAAGATGAACCAAGAGGATTAGGAAAAAACTTCGTTCATAACGAACTTCGGCACATATTGCTATAATGTGATGCCATTTGGGCTAATAAATGTCAGAGCCACTTATCAGAGGCTAGTCAACAAGATGTTCGAGAAGAAAATAGGCAAGACAATGGAAGTATATATAGATGACATATTGGTCAAGTCTATGAATACAGCGGATCATGTAAAGCACATTCAAGAAACCCTTGATATCCTGAGGAAGCATAACATAAAGCTTAACCCAAAAAATGTGCGTTCGGAGTTGGCTCCGGTAAGTTCTTGGGTTCCTTGGTCACATAGAGAAGGATCGAGGTAAATCCCGATAAAATCAAAGCCTTCGATGACATCCCGGACCATCTAAAAAGCGCAAAGGAAGTACCTAACCAAAAGATCGGTCACTTTAAGCAGGTTCATCGCTCGATCCTCAATATAAGTGTCATCACTTTTTCTCACTTCTGAAGAAGAAGAACAATTTCGAATGGACTCCAGAATGTCAGCAGGCTTTGAAAGACCTGAAACATTATCCATCAAGCCCCCACTACTATCAAAATTCTGGGAAGGTGAACAATTACTGATATATCTGGCAGTCTCAGAAGTAGCTGTAAGTATTGTTTTAGACCGTAAAGATGAAGGTACGTAATTTTCTATCTATTATGTTAGTAAATTTTTGTTAGGAGCGGAGACTCTCTATCCGCACCTCGAAAAGTTGACCTTAGCTCTCGTAATCGCCTCTCAAAATCTTAAGCCTTATTTTCAGTGCAGCCCAATAGCCGTTGTGACAACTTTCCCCTTGCGGAATGTTCTTCGCAATCCTGAGTTGTCAGTAAGGCTGGCAACTGGTCCGGTTCCGACCGGACCGGACCGGTTCGTGACCGGAAACCGGTCCGGACCGATAGAAATCGGACCAATTAAAGGGGGTGGGCTAGTGGTCCGGTTGCGAGACGGTTTTAGGCTTTTGGACCGGATTGACCGGATAAATTTTGGGCCAGAACCGGACCGGTTCGGCAGTGGGCTGAAGCTTCTTTAAATTCTAGTCGTTGGCCAACGGCTCTATTGAGGAAATAGCCGTTGGGCAACGGCCAAAAACAGCTATTTTAACCCCATAAACC
>MCJB01023045.1:7358-105620 GCA_002018475.1 Nicotiana obtusifolia | reverse complement strand
CCCCCCCCCCCCCCCCCCCCGCGGGAGGGGGGGGAAGTGTGCAGATCTGCCGTCGTTTCAGGTCCTAGGCCTTCATCTTCATTCTATTAAGCTTCATCCTCGGTTCCCGAATACTCGGAACCGATGCTCGAAGAGTCAATTGTGGCAAGTTGAGCGGGGAGGCATTCTCGAGTAGTTAACTCTAGCGCTCGGGCCTTGGGCGATGCAATCATCAATATCAACGATGCCCGCTTTAGCCTCTTCCAAGTTTTTTCTCCTCATATGATACACAGCATATGTCTTTTCGAATATGAGGGAATCCTCTTAGTACTGGAGCTTTGACTAACGCTTGTCAAGCTCGGCCTGAAGGTCATTCCTCTCGGATCTTATGGCACTGAGTCTAGAATCAAGATCATGGATTGTGGATATGCGAAGGCGGTTTTGCTCCATGATCTTCTTAAACCTCTTCTCCATCCTGACCTTATTCTCCTCGGCGGCATTAGCCTCTTTGGTTTTAGAGCTCAGGCTACCTCCAAATTATTCACTCGTTCAACGGAAGCAAACTCGTGCTCGGCAATAGCAAGCACAGCATCTTGAACCTCACCCCACTTAGCCTTAGCCGCTTGAAACTATACATTTAATTGAGTGGCTTCTTGGCTAAGGGCCATCACTTCCTGTTCGCTTAGTTGCAACGGGGCCTCAAGCTCACTTTCCTCAGCACCTTTTGCCTCCAACACTAGGAGGCGAGCAACAAGTTAGTCCCTTTCGGCCACCAATTGATCTCGCTCGGAGGCGAGTCCTTGATTATTAAGGATCAGTCTCTACAGGACCTTGGAAGCAAGGAAGTTTCCCTATGAAAAGAATATCAAGATTAGAAATCCCGTTATAGCAGAAAGATAGAAAAAATTGACAAGAAAGCAAATATCGTACCGATGCCGCATTATGCATTACATTATTCAACAAACACTCCCCTGAAAGAGAGTGTATTTTCTTCTTATCCTTCTCCAAAGCCAATGGCTTCAGGTAGTTGAACAGCTCCACCGGCTTGGACAGCAACTGGCACCTCTTCGAAACCAAAAAAGTGGAACTCCTCCTCCCTCGGGTATCTGGGGAAGGGGGTGAGTAATTATTCCCCAAATTCCCATGATCGGGGATTGGGGAGGAAAAGCACCATCCTCTCAAGTGTCTCTTGCCGGTGGAGGAGATGCGGTAGGTGCTGGTGACGAACGTACAGCTGGTGTAGAGGGGCGTGAAGTTGTTGGCGTGAAAGGTTGAGAATCAGCTACGATGGGAGCAGCGCTGATTGTTGGTTGCTCATCAACCGAAGGCAAAAGAGGGCTGACGCCTATGCTCTTGAGACCAGAAATAGCAACAAGGGTCGGAAAGCGAGAATTGGCATACTCTACTATCTCTATTTCGCCCCAAAGTGTTTGGACCTCACCTTCGGTTGGGGTTCTAAGCTCTTCCGATTGAGCATTCGGTTGAGCTGATGAAGATCGTTGCCTCTTTTGAAGGGAAGCCTCTTCATCACTAGCTTCCCCATCATCTTCGATGACCACTGTGACCATGGCCGGCTCGGTCATGGATTTCTTTATTTTTTTTATTTTATCCCCGGCTGAGGAAGAACAGCGCCTTTTTGGTTGCTTGTTCTCTGGCTGGGGAAGCACCTTCACTGGAGGCAGATCCGAGGGCACCACTTCGGGTGAGAGCACTTTGCAGCAATGTCGCAGCCTCCGTGGGATCAGCCAAAACATCCACTTCGGTCAGGTAACAGAGCCCTGTGGGAGTCCTAAATCAAGCAAAAGAATAGTTAGAAAATTTACTTGTTCATACAGAGGCAAAAGGGAGAGAGGATCAATTTACCGTGGTTCTTGTCCTTCCACCCTTATTTGGGGGCCATCTCCTTCCACTAATGGGTCTCTGGCGTGGTAATATCTAGAACCTTCTGAACCCATTGGTCCAAACCTTGAACCCTCGGCGGTGACCAACGAGCAGCTGAAACAACAAAAACAAAGAGTTCAACAAGGATGGGAAGAGGTCTTTTTACGATGGAAAGAGATAAATAAATACAAGCTTACGTGAACGATTCCATGATTCAGGGAAGGATGGAGTTGTGGCCGGGATGATATCCTTGGTAGCAATGATGAAAAACTGCTTCATCCATCCACGGTCACTGTCATCATCCACGCTGGTGAGAAGGGCGCGGTGGCCACGTTTGCTGAAATTTATTACTCTCCCATGATAGATTTTGGGGGAGTAGTGATTCATCATGTGTGTTAGGGTTAAAGTTTTCCTAATTTTCGTGCACAACTTGCGTAGACAAGCCAATGTTCCCATACAGAAGGCCCACTTGTGCCAAGAAGACCCGGTACCGATGGTAGAACTCCAAGATCATGGGGTCAAGCCCGCCGCTCAAAGAAAACAGACCCAAGGTGAAGGGTTATGTATAGACATACGTAAAACCTTCCTTTGTCAAGGTAACTCGCTCTATCAAGTCGGAGCGATGATGTTAAGGTCTGGGTAGTTGCAGTCCTCCTTCACAACAGGAAAGGGCGAATAGAGGAAGGATACCTGCTAACGGCTCAAGTCCGTGGAGATGCGGAGGGGAACTTCTCTTGGAAGTCATTGACGATGCTTAGATGTTTGGGTATGATGGTGCTTACCGTGGGAGGATCAGCATCAACATCAACCTCTTTGTCTTTGTTTCTCTTCGGGCCTCCACCGAAGAGAAGAGCAGAGTTTCCAAAAAAGTCAGTAAAAAAGCCATGATAGTAAAAAGATGGTGAAGTTTTTTGAAGAGAAGCAGAAAAGGATGACAGAAGAAGGAGGTCAAGTGCAAGGAAGATGATAAACATATGAAAGTTTTGGAAGTGAAAGAGGTAAAATGATGAGTATAGGTAAAGATATCAACGGCAAAAATTGTGGTCATGATTACCTCGAGAATCGGTGAAAATATTATTGAATCATGGGGCAACACGTGTTCGGGATATTAAATGCGAGAAGATGTGTGTCCTTTCAAGGGTTAGAGACTGTTCAGAAGGGTTTCAGAAGATCTCCCGCAAGAAAGGAATCTTCACCAACTTCCCAATGACACGAAGATGTGCCACTAGAAAGCAGAGGGACTATCTGTATAGGATAAAATTAACTTATATTAAATGATCGAATGGTAGCGTGACACGTGGAACCGAAGACAGGTAGAAAGATCTCCCTGAAGGGAGCACGATCAACATGAGTAGATCGAATGTTTGTCATCGGATAGTATTTAATGAAGAATATTTCCTGGCATTGAATGGGCAGTCGTTGCAGAGAATATTTGCATTCATAGCCCGCTGTTATATATTCATCAATGGCCGCCTTTATTATTATTTAAGAAGGGCTTGATCCTAGGATCTTGTTTCCTTAGGTCTAGCTATAAATAGTAGGCTTACCATTGTAAGACAATGGCAAAACTTATGTTATATTCCATTCTCAAACTCAATAAGATAATTTTATTTGTTCTTTTATTTTGTTCTTATTTCTGTCCTCTGAGGCATCACTCCTAGAGCCGAGCTTGCCATTTTCTTCGATTTTAACCGCTAAGTCTTATTTTTAAGCTTATTTATTTATCATTTTTGAATCAAATCAGTTCGCTTGTCTATAAACCACGTAATAAATTTAATTGTACCGATTTACAGGTAAACAGCTCACTGCTCTTTCAGTTATACCTAATTTGTCTGAATTTAGTATCATTATTGGGGATTGTTGGTCTTTGAAGAATTTATTTCATGATTTGTCCTTCCATTGGACTAGGTGGGATGCTAATAAAGCGGCTCACTCTCTTGCTAGAGTAGATTTATCGTACCGTGTAATTTAGGATTCTTATCCTTTATGTTTAGCTTTTATTCTTTGTTCTGATGCTTCTCATTTAGATAACAATGATATTTCCCGGATGTAACTCTATTTTGACTTGGTTAATAAATATTTGTTTCCTTAAAACAATTCTAACAATAACCATAGTTATTACGCTATAATCCCAAATAAATTAAGAGTTCTCATTTTTCATTTAAGCTCAACTCATGTTTATCAACATCTCTAGATATCTAGACTAATTAAAAAAAGAAAACATATTTCCTCTCTATCGCATTTGGCGAATATGGCACAATAATTATTTTAAGAACAAGGTAATTATTCTCTGTGAATTTTCAAGTAAATTTCAATACTCGATTTATGCTTTATAGTAGTTTGTACAATGTACAAGTTTTAGCTACTTTCAAATTTGCAACGAAGATTAGATATTTGATTCTTGTACTACAATTTATTTATTACTTACTAATTTTTAGGCGAATAGGAGTATGTATGAACAGGAGGAATTTAATAAGCGTCAACTGTAAAATGTAAGACTTCATCTTCAGATAAGAAAATAATTAAATCTTCTCTTTGATCATCTACTCCCTTTTTTATGAGCTCATTTAATGCAGTGAGCAGATACTATGTATAGTTCGATTCAATTCTTTCCATGCATAGGGATCGGACAGTATAGATATTTTATAGTGAGTTAAGCATACTCCTTTTGTTCCTATTTAGTTATCACATATTACTAAATAATTGTTCTCAAATATATATCATTTATAAAATTAATAAAGAATTAATTATTTCTCCAACTTTACTCTTAACATTAATCGTTATAGAATTAAGAGGCATGTAAGTAGTCAAAAATCAAAGAATTAATAAGAGATAGATTAGTCAAACTACTCTCTTATCAATAAAATTTTAATAGGTATGTAAACCTTATCCTGACGACTAGATGGAAACGGAGAGAACAGTACCGACTCAGCCACTAATTCATTATAAATACTTCCATTAAGTTTAAGAATTTCAGTAACGTCAAATACTTTAGCACTCCTGCAGGGCGAACATTTAGAGTGTGGAGAACGTGGCATGGAACTTAATATTGAGTAAATCAAAAATAATGATGGATCTATCTTTGATATCATGTTGAAAAAGCGAATCTTAAACGTAATTTAACATCAAAAGTTAATTCATAAACAAAGAAATTATCCCAGTAATTTCCTCAACCAATATGAGCCACTCTAATGCCGGACATTTACTCATGAGCAGGGGCGTATTTAAGCCATGTTTGCACGTGAACCTATAATCTTTTTGTCAAACTAGTTATTATATGTATATATTTCGTAAAAATAATATTATTTGTTGGTTCTCATCCTCCAAAAAGGTTAAGGGTGCACTTGGTTGAATGCTGACTTATTTAAAAGGAACATGGAACGATTCCTATTTAGTACTTTCTTCTCGTTTTTTCAGTAGTATATTCATATTTTAGAAATTTTAAATCCGCCTCTGATCATGAGTGGTTTTAGGAAAACTAACTATATGAACAAAGTGCATTCCAAGTTATCGGACGTTTACATAGTTTTGCATTCTAGATAGAGTATTGAGGTAATTTGTCCTATTTTCTATGATATACGCTATACACGATATCCCACACATATGCATTATAAAAACTATGGGCAAATGAGAATATTAATAAGTGAATAGGTATGGACTCATCACATGAAGCCAACTGTTCTGTCTAAAAAAGTCAATAACAGCTAACAGCCAATCAATAAGTCAATTAATTGCCAATAATTGCGCAAAAATAACTGCCATGACCCAACCAATCTCTCTGATGAGCTAATATCCAACAAAAACATTGAATATTATAAAAAATAGAGGAATAAGACAACTTGAAAATAATTCCTTTTTTGCTTTTTTCTCGAAGTGCTTAGTAAAACTTCTCAGATAATGAGAGAATAGAAGGAAAAGAAGAGAAACAGAAAGAGGGTTTGCAAAGCAATCTCTCTTTTTTGGATCCCTCAAAATCATATCAATTTTTTTTAATATCTAATTAGTACAATCTGACCCCTAAAAAAGAAAGAGAAAATAGTTAGAAGTACCCTTTTCTTCTAAATTCAGCATTGCCTTCGTTATAATTTTCCATATACTTCATTCCTTTTCTATCTTTCTTGAAGAATTTTCTCTACATTTTCTTGAGATACTAATCATGAGTAGATTTCGTGTAAATTCGTCTCCTGATTTAGTTGCTAATTTACCATCAGAACAATTTTATGATGATTCAGCTTTAGAAGGTAATGATTGTTCCCTTTTTTTCTTGCTCTTGTTTGGTTTCTTGTGTTGTTCTTGACCTTTTAAGAAGTATTTATGGGTGATCATAAGATTCAATGACCCTTCAACGGTAAAGTCGTCTATGTGTGACCTAGAGGCGGGTTCGAGCCTCGGAAGCAGCCACTAATACTTGCATTAGAGTAGGTTGTCTACATTAAGGGGTGGGACTCTTCCCTGAACCCTACGTGAATGGAGGATGCTTTGTGCATCGGGCTGCCTTTTTGCCATAAGATTCAATGAAGAAATAGGTAGTAAAAGTTTTTGTATAAACAATGTTAGGACTTCTATCTTGAATTTTTATGGTGTCTTTAATTCTGTTTTTTACAAATTTTTTGTACTCAACTATTCCAGCATTGTATTTATTGATCAATGTTTTATGAGATAGTCATGTTTTTTATTTAACTTTTTTTCGATTTTCTGTATTTTCAGGGGTTGCAGCCAACATTAAGTTATTGCTAAAGTTGACTCAAGAGCACAAAAATGCTTGTAACAAAGAGAAGAACGATGGCCGGAGAATGTTGAGGGTGGCAACCATGATGGCCATTCTTGATAACGTTAGGACTAGAATTCAAAAATGCCAATCATTTGGTAACAAGTCATCATCAGAAGCTGAATTAAGTCGATGTAATACGGATCTTAAGGTTACTAGTCATGTTCCAATAGACAAGAAGCACCACGAGCCGATGATTGATGAGAAAGAAAAACTACGGAAGCAGCTAAACGCGAGCTTGGTAGCACGAAAGAGCCTCGAGGCCATGTGTTCAAGCTTAGGGAAAGAAAAGGAGATTATGGCATCAGAGCTGTCGAAAAAGGTCCACGAGTTGAATGAAATGGAGGACCTCATCAATGATCTAAAAGAACAAAATGAGAGTTTAGTGGAAAGGTTACACGGATGTGCCACCGAGCAAAAAGAAAGGAGGTATAGCAGTGGTGGAGGAGAAACGCAAGGAAACATTGCCCTCCAAGAGAGAAATAAGGCACTTTCAGAGCAACTACTAAAGTCGTTGGATGGTTATAGATCCATTAAGAGGAAATGGAAGGATGCACAAGCGGAAAACATGGCGATGCATGCAACCATGGAGGAAATGACAGCAAAAGTTGGAGCTGGACTTGCCCGAATCCACAGCTTTAAAGAACGAATTGCCTCGGAAAGTGTGCCCTCGGCAGATATTCAAGAGGAAATTGTTGAATTAGAGCATATGTTTGAATGCTTTGAAATGCAAGTTGCAAAACATGGTCAAAAGGAAGGGGAATGTGTCAAACCAAAAGCAGAGATTAGTGCTTGCAAGCCTATAGTTCTTGCATAGAAGATATGCTAACTTAGAAACAAGCCGAACACAAAGGAGAAAAGATGGTCTTCAACTTAGTCAGGTTATCTTTAACATGGTCCACAATCATGGTGTTCCACAAATGTACTGAAATGGAGAAAAGATAGCACCCTTCTCTGCTATGGAGTAAACGTAATGAGTCAAGTATATGGTATGTAATAGGAAAATAACTGTGATGTTGCTTTTTTTCATGTGTAATTTACAGGTAACCTGTTCTGTCTTTCAGTTTTATAATAATGCTAATGACATCAATAATCCGACCTCATTACCATAACTTGCATTATAACTCATTTTACAAGACCTTGAAGTGATGTTATGGAATTATAATGAAGAGAGGAGTTTGCTTTTTGAAGGAGTAGGGGGTCAGGGAGACAGCATGATAGATTCTGCAATTTTAAGTTCCTCTTATCTGCAGATTCGAACACACCTTTCAAACTATAGAATGTGCAAACCAAACTGAAATTTAATTGAATCTTTAACTTATTCATTAAGATGTTTGGAGTACAAGTGACTGAATGATGAGATAAACTTTACAGACTGATGCTTTATAAAACTATAGATAAAAAGGCTAAGTCTTGCCTGCGATGCTGAATGATGTGAAAGTTTTAGCTAGAAATTTTAATACTATTCCAGCTCCAACAACTTGGAGCCAGCAATGCAGTTCAGAATCCAAGAGCTGCTGGCCACTACAGCTCCGGTGGAGCTAACCAAAGCTTCTGCATTAGATCGTCTTTTTTCTATTACTTCAGACTTATCAAGTTGCTCATGACTATAAATTACAAAAGGTGGAAGGCATCCAGGTGAAAGAATTTCCTGATTCACTGCTACAGGCTTCCTGTTGAGGACAATTCCTCCGGCAAATATAACAAGGTCATGTAGATAGCTCTTGTAGGAAGGTGAAAAATCACCCGTAAAAAAGAACTTGTATCCATTGAAAAGCTTAGGTTGCTGCAAAACAGGAATTTTGGCATTTAACAAATACATAAGAGGACCTTAATGCAAATGATGAAATGTCCATCCAAAGATTATCTTAGTTTTAAAAAGGGCAGCCCCGTGCACAAAGATTATCTTAGTAAAGCAGGAAATTTGTAGGTACAGCCAGCAGAAGATGAAAATGTAGTGAGGCCTATAAGCAACCAGTAGAACAGAGGGAAGCAAAGGTTGAGATTTAAGTTCACCCTTCCAGAATCTAAACTGATATCCTTGATGTCCACAATTGTGTGTGTGCGTGTGCGTGTGGGGGGAGGGTCAACGAATTAAATGAAATTCTTAACGCTAAAAACATTCTAATTGAAGTTCCATTCTCTTTCTGGAACGGGAATGCATAGAACCTAAAACAGTGCTGTATCCACAAAAGGACTTAAACATTGCTCTAAACTGCACCACATCCAGGAATTGAAATGCACTTGATTAGTTTCTTATCAATGATAAAATCCGAAGAAGTACCTTGTTTAAAATCCTCAATCTTCCAAGCTTAGGGCCATCCACTATGCCATGAGCATCCATTTTAATCTCATATTGCTGCTCATCGACAAATTCTGTGGCTTCCAAGCAAGCAATAATCCCTGCAAGTATAAAAACCAAACATCAAGATGGACAAAACAGAAGCTAAATTCTGGCTGTAGAGAAAACACATTTGTAACTCAACATATTCATTTGCAGTTATGAAAACAAGGTTACTGACAGTCAATGCTCAATATCCATTTCCCAGCCAAGACACCCATCAAGTATTTGAGAGTTCTTCGGCATGTCCCTTTCTCATCTGCAGAAGCAATAATATGGGTGACACCTTGGTCCCAGTTCTTGACTACTGTCACCCCAGACAACTCCTTTAATGAAGAAACAAGCCCCTGCAAATTGGGAATTTAATTATCCAGTTAATGAACCCTCATTTATCTCAAAGAACTATCATCCGCAAATGTTATTCTGATGGCTCACTTTTTCATCAGCAGTTAGAGCTGAACAACAGAGCACCAAGTTCTTATTCTTCTTCTGAGACTTCCACACCGAAGTAGCAGCATTATCAGGTGTTGTTGAGACTTTAGGCTGGTGGATATTAGAACTTCTGCAGATTAAAGGTAATGAGAAGGGGAATTAGAACTTTGAGCCAAAACATAAATTATAAATTTTTTAGCTAACAATTCTAAGAATCTGTTGGTTCAACCTTTTGATTCTTTCTTTAATCTTGGACTGTTTTCCAGGGAGCTCGCATGGCAGCTTAGAGTTGGCATGCAAAGGGCATAACATAACAAAGTTACCCTGAAACAAAGAAAATAGAGTAAGTGATGTTGATTTTATTTTTCAATGAAATATAGGTCTGAGGGAACGAATTTAAGACGTACATAATCCCATCGACACTCTGGCGTAAACTTGGCACAAGGAACATGAAAGCTTTTGCGACAACTCGTCTCATAACACCCAAGAGCTGCTCCTTTTACTCCACAGAAAAAACAAGTAATCCTCCGACTCCTCTTCAGCTCAGCTTCTAGGTTGACCACATCATCTTCTTCAAAATATACATTAGGGGCCCTGTACATGTGCATTTCTGTTTTTTATACTAGAACGATTGACTTGAAACAGATTCAACGAGTCTAGAATGATTTAATACACAAATGAAGAAAAGTTTTGATGATGACAAATTGCTATACATTGAACACGATATATGTAGATAAGAAATATAAACTTCTGTTTTATCTTAAATAAGGAAAGTACACTTCCTTAAACATGAAATTTGTGACACAGATGATAAAATTATCTAGAAAACCAAGAATTGTCTGATGCATTAGAAATTTTTATGAGTTACTATACCACTTTTATATGAAGGAAATATAAAGAGAGGACTATTACCATTCTAAACAATGCATATGCACATGTATAACACCAGATACTCTATTGACATCTTCTTTGACAGGCTTTCCATTAAGGTAGCTTATCATGACTCCTGAAACCTGAAATGATTATGAAAAGGGAAGTATATAATCAATGTACAAAGTCAAGAGGCAAACAACTCCAAGAATAAATAGGAGGAACCAGAAAAGAGAAAGACAATCCATGACTTATACCTCAGATTCCTCTGCTGAACGGCAGAAAGCACACTGGATCTTGTCGCGGCTTGCCTCACACTTCCGCAAAACCAATCCATTCACGTCTGAAACAGATTTCTCCGTTTCCAATGATTTATGCACTCTCTTCTGAATCTTTTCAAGTGTAATATTTTCCTTGTCAGCAAGCTGCTCATCTTCAGAAAACTTCACCTTTTTCTTACCATGAAGCTTGTCATCACACTCAAGCTCACGTTTCTTCATTTGTGTACCAGAAGGAGTAGCTTCCGCATCATTATCCACGGGACGCAATCTATTTGCTGATTCCAAATGCAAAGCTTCATCTTGGGTTTGTATAATGTTATCTTTAGCAGTTCTCTGGCTGCTCTTTGGTCTAAAACGAATTTTATTTTGTTCACCAGTAGATCTCTGGTCCTGTTTATGATATGTCTTCAAGTCAAGTGTCTCAAAGCTTCCTTCACTGTGTTTTTCCTGATCCCCAAGAGTAGACAAATCGAAGGACTTGGACTGGCTGCTCTTGCGAAGTCTTTTAGCACAACATGAAGTGGAACTGTCTTCTATTGCTGACCCTGTGACATTTGTTGCGGAACTACCCTTTTTCTTGTTTTTCAAATCTTTCTTCTTAGAGTTAAGTGCATAGGCATCTTCCTGATTGTTCTTCATAGTTTGTTCAGCTGCTTTTTGTAAGTTATTATGGAATTCTGATACTTCATCAATTATTTTCTTGCCTTGTTTCTTCTTATTGCATCTAAGTGCCTTACTCTTGCTACACTTGCAAACGACATCTTTGGTACCAGTGATTTCATTTCCAAGAGGAAATAAAGAGCATGACTTCAGTTGTTCTTTATCAGTACCCTCTTCATATACCACAGCTGTTCTGTCCTGCGTTGCTGATTCCACACTATGCCTTTTTAGTGAGGGTGCTCGAGTCTTCTCTCTAGCTGCAGCACACTCAGTATCTTTAACCTAAACCAGCAAAAGAGAAATAAATTAGAAACTAAACAAGTTTAGAGAATGAGAAAGAGGAAAACAGTTCTGACTCCCTTGGCGATAATGTACCACAAAGAAATACCTTGGTCTTGTAGGGGCTCGAACAAAGTTCAGGAGAGCAAGCTCTCTGTGTCCAGTCGAACATCTCACTGTCAAAAAGATCTGCTCTATTTTCTGCATCATGAGTTCCGCTCTGTATAGCAAGAAAGTGGGATAACTAATGAAACTTCTTCAATAAAATACATAGAAAGTATGAACATGAACAAGACCTTCATTAAGCTCAACTCTGGATCACAAAACACAAAAGCTAAGGTGAAGGGTAAAAAAGGAGGGTATCCAAAAACTTGAGGTTTCTATATACATTTTTATGTACTGTAAGGAAGCTGAAAAAAGAAATACCAAATGATTAAAAAAAATAGACTGGGAAGCATTCCTCTCTCATCCAACGGGAGACAAAAAAGATCAAATAAGCAATACTAGAGAAGGATTCAGTAAATCAGAGTGTAATGTTAAAGCTTATCTGGCATACAGATCAGAGCAAACAATCCAATCTTATCAATTTTTTATTAAGGGTACACTTTATTCTGGAGCTGTAGCAGTTGTTCTTAGTATGAATTGGATATCATGTTACTTACTTTTGGAGACATTTCACAGTGGACCTCATCATCCATGTCCTTTATATCACTGAAGCATGGAATAACTGGAGGTGTATCCATGATAGTGTCTCCATCTGTTTGCTGACTTGACCTTTCTACATCCTCTTCTTCTCTCAGCCAGAAGAATGGAGATAGTACTAGTTCTCCTGTTTCATTTAGCATAGACCTGTGTTTCTCAATCACCAAAGGTTTCTGAGCTTCATTGGTGATGGATTTACCATTTCCACCAGCCAACTTTGTGGGCGGCGGAGTCTCTAGAGGTGGATATTGTGGCACCTGCACTCTCTTTTTTGTCGGAAAAGAAGGTGTAACAAGATGTGATTCGATATTCTTTTTCTTGCACTTGGAAGATATTTTAGATCCTTTCCCTCTTTTTCTTTTCTGATAATCTGTGGCTGGAGCTTCAGTTACAGTTTTACCTTCATCTTGGAGTCCACAAGTTTGTCTGCCATTAGATTGGTTGTCTTCACCTGCATATGAGATAAAGATGCTCAAACCAAAATTATTTACTGAAATGATAATAACTACTTCTAAATTGGCCGAATCAAAGTAATTTCTTCAGAACCATAATACGAGTAAAAGTATATTATTTGGATTATGTTCAGGACTAAAGAATGAATATCAGATGCAAACAAGAGTTACTGACATCCATACCATATAATGCTCTACAGGAATCATAAATATGATTTCTTTGGTGAGGAGGAATGTTAACAAAAAGTAAACCTAATTCAATAAAAGCTAAACATATTAAAGCTCATTTGTTTTGATTGGAAAGAAGGTAGATAAAACAAAAACATGCAAGTTTAACAAATTTAAGACACACTTGTTCAAACATGGATTAGCGTCCCAAACTATCCATCCCAAAATGCCCTTGTTAAACAAATGATCATGATAATAGTAGGTGCATTTGTAGATGCAAAAGCACAACTGGTGGGATTTTACCTGCTAATTTGGATGAAGGATTGGTTTGAGTAACAAATATATTGACTCCTGAAGCAACTTCCATGTTCTTATAGATGTTCACCAAATTATCCATGTGCAGAGCAGGTCGGATTTCTATAACACCAATAAATTAGAAGTTACATAAAGAGAAATAACAGAGTTATTAATAACCTACATAATAAAAGCAGCAATGAGAACATTACTTTGTTAAAGCGAATTTTAACTGACTTAAGTTTTGTGTAACTAAACATGTTAGTTCTAACAAGTAGAGCCATAATGACTCCAAGAGCACAGGGGAATCATGAAAGAATATGCAAAACAGGGAAACTGGCTTGTTACTCACACATTATGCACTAAATTAAAATGTTCTTCAGATAAAAGTAGCAGCACTTGATGGAACCTCATGGCTAGCACCTTAACATTGATATAATTTAAAGTGGTAAAACCTATTTAGCCACTCATGATGTCATTAAACTTAAGTTAGCGATCCCATCAAATTATTCCTAGCATAACTTTTAGGCCACTTGCATATACAGTCGTCGCAATAACGACTGAAGCAAAATTCAATGACTTCAATGTTTGAGCATTATGTTTATATGAGTAATTAAACCCATAATTTCACAAACCATTTTATTAGCTCTATTATTGATCCTAAGGGAAATACTTTAGCACAGGGCAGGATCCACAGCGTAAGCTACAGGTTCAACTGAAACCAATAGCTTCAGCCTAGACACAATGTATGTGTTAAGGATTTCACAAAAATATGTATAAATATTAAATTTTGAACTCGGTTATTAAAACTTGAGGTCAATGTCCTACGATCTTGAACCACTCAGTCAAATTCTAGATCCGCCTCTACTTTAACGAATACAAACGCGACATATAAAACTTGGTATTAGAATAGCAAAAGAACACGAACCTCTGCGATGAAAAGGAACTTTGCACACTGGACAATTGGATCCTGATTTCATAGTAGTCTGAATACATAAACTGCCCAAAAAAAAATACTTCAATTTCGACTAGAAAACAGCATATTTGCATATATAACATTTTTTTATACACATTACATACTTGCAAAATACATGATTGCATGTAAGTGAAACAGCCGAATTCAACAGACTCAAGCTGCGAACAAGCAAAACGAAAAGGAAATATTAAGATTATAAAATATTAATAAAATGCCCGAAAAATTTAAAGAAAGAAAGAACCCTAATAGTTCCTGAGTTAACTGTACCAGATGGGACACTTGAGCTCTCTTCCCATTTTTTCAAGATGTGAAATATCTGCCATTTTTTATTGCCCTGATAATTAGTGAAGTTCTTCGTAGTTGTGAAACGAGAGTTGTGTTTGGCTATGGATGATTTATCGGGGTTGGGCTAAGAAAATTGTGACTTGTGAGAGAAGCTGAACAATGAAGTGCGAATAAATGCGAATTTTTTGAATTTTTACTGAAAGCGCTCTTGTTCTGTCCCGCCACAGAATTATGATTTTTCGCCCTGATTTGAGTAGACGGATTCGGATCATCCGACCCATTAAACCGCCCATTTAACATTTACCCGTTGTTTACTCGTTTACGAGGGAAGGAAAGTGAAAATTCCTGTTGTACACTATATATTGTATTTTTTAGTGTTCTCATCGAGTTTATAATATAAAAAAAATTTGTATTTAAAAAATAAAAAATTCTTTAATAAGAATGTCTACAAAGATATTTTGTGGTAAAATAATTATATCATGGCCTTACAATATGATCTCAAATTTGTCACTTGTTCTTTATAATTTCTGTCACTTTCTATTTTGTTGTGTAGCATAAATACATAATTTTCCTCCCTCTTCCTTAATTTATTAATGATGATAGTGAATAATAGTCTGGTTGGCCAAGCTTCTTCGTACCCTAAAAGTGCTTTTTTGTTCAAAAAGCATTTTATTCTCAACTTGAGGTGTTTTGCCAAGCTTTTTTCGGGAAAAAAGTGCTTTTGGGAAGAAATAAAAACAGTTCTACAGAAACAGAAAAAAGTAGCTTCTCTCCGGAAGCAGAAGCAAAAGTAGTTTTGACTTTTCTTCTTACCAAGAATACCCCTAGCAAAATATGGTATATAATAAAATAACCTTGCTTATTTTAAACCTAATACTTACAATTAGAGATTATATTATTGAACTCTCCTAATGTATTAATATTTTTTTGTATTTTTAGGATAGCTTTCTAATATCACAAGGTAGGGGTAAGGTTTGCGTACACACTACCCTCCCCAGACCCCACGGAGTGTATATTACTGGGTATGTTGTTGTTGTTGTGGTAGCTTTCTAATATATGGTAACATTTGGGATGAATGTTTTTATATTTGTTAAATAATTTTTTAAATATAATTAAAGTGCTTTTTAATTTTATTTTCATGTTTTACTTAAATAAAATAAAAAAACTTAATGATTATCTTTAATAATAAATATTTGAGATTATTTATTTATTCATGTAATATTAACTATTAAGCAAATCTCTTCGTATCCTTATTCGTAATTTGATATTTAAAAGCACTTTTTAAAAAGCTTGACTAAACACAAATTATTGCTCAAAAGTACTTTCCAGATTGATTAGCCAAACACAAACAAATTTTTTCAGCTTGGCTAAACAGGCTATAAGCCAACAAAAAAAATCGGTAACAAAGTAATACGATCTTGAGTAGTGTAGAACTAGCAATTCAGTGAATAAATTAATAGAATTCAAATATAATATTATTAAAAAAAAATGCAAGTGTTTGTATGAAATAACAAGTCTCCATTGTACCGATGCAAGAGCAGGAAAAATTATGCTTCAGAAAAAATGTAAGTTGTGTTATAAAATAAAAGAAAAATAGAACAATATTATACAAGAGTAGACAAGAGATGCAAAGAAAAGGAGAGGATGTGTTTCTTGTGTATCTTTCATAAGAGAATAACATCCTATTTATAGGTTACAAACTCTTCTTTAAGTTACATGTATTTAATGAACTCATTCATTTGATGTTGAATTTGCAAAAGACAGTTACAAAGAGAACATCTACATACATTGGAAGTGACATTCATATACATTGGATTTATAATACTCTCCCTTGGATGTCCATTGATAATGTACCTCGTTAAAATCTTATTAAAAAAAACCCGATGGAAAAAAGTCTAATGAAGGAAAAAGAGCACACACATCTTGTAATATGCATTGAGTGCTGCCTCATTAAAAACCTTACAAGGAAAACCCAATTGGGACAAAATCTTGGCTAAGAGAAAAAGAGTATTGAGCGCATTATAAACCCCCCCCCCCCCAGATGAAAAACTTTATTTGATATCTCGGAGACGATGCATTCCAATCTTACATAACTACCTGACCGGTCATTTTGAGCATTTGCATTCCGTTCAGTTATTTGAAATCTTGATTAGCTTCATATGATATATTATAACTTGTGTGAATCGTCGGTTTTGGTTTTCATGTGATTCGGAATTGATTTGGAAGAATGACTCTCAACTAGGAAGCTTTAAGCTGGAAGAGTTGACTAAGTTTGACTTTGAGTATTTAGCCTCTGATCGAAGTTTTGATGGTTCCATTAGGTCCGGATAGTGATTTTGGACTTGGGAATATGCCCGGATTTGCATTTGGATGTTTCTAGAAGGTTTCAGCACTATTTGGCGAGAGTTGAAAATTTAAAAGCTTGGAATATTTATAAGTTTGATCAAGAGTTGACTTTGTTGATATCGAGTTCAGATTGTGGTTCTGGGGATTGGAATAGCTTCATTATGTCATTTGGGACTTGTGTGCAAGATTTGAGGTCATTCTGGGTTGATTTGATATGGTTCAGCACGATTTTGGAAGTTAAAAGTTCATTAAGTTTGATTTGAGGTGTGATTCATGTTTTTGATATTGTTATATGTGATTTAAGAACGTGAGTAGGTCCATGTTATATTATGTGACTTGTTGGTATGTTTGGAAGGGGTCTCGAGGGGGCTTGGGTGTGTTTCAGACGAGTTACGGATTATTTCGGTCATGTTGGCAGTTCTAGTGCTGGTTCTTCGCACCTGCGCATATTTGGCCGCAGGTGCGGACGCGTTTATGCGGTGGAATTTTCGCTTCTGCGAATAAGAGGTGTCTTGGTGAGTTCCTCTTCTGCAGAGGAATAAGCGCAGATGGGTAAGCGATTCTGCGGGGTCTGGATCGCTTCTGCGAGAATGGGCGTGAGTTGGGTGTCCGCTTCAGTGGTGGTGCATACGCTTCTGCGGAGTCACAAGTGCGGAAGGTGTTCCGCAGGTGCGGTCTTGGTTCTTTAAGTTGTAGTCGGAGATGCGACATTCTAGCTCGCAATGCGAGGCTGCAGGTGCGGCATTTTGTCTGCAAATGCGGAAGTTTTGGGCAGAAGCATAAATATCAAGGGTTTGTTCATTTGGTCATATTATGAGTTGAGGAGCTAGGATTCTAGCGATTTTGGAGGCGATTTTCACCACATGGATTGGGGTAAGTGTTTTATACTTGGTTTTGATTATATCTCGTGATTCCATCTTCGTTTTTGGCATTTAATTGATGATTTCAAAAAAGAAATTGAGGATTTTTGTCTA
This sequence comes from Nicotiana obtusifolia, assembly GCA_002018475.1. Lineage (NCBI taxonomy): Eukaryota > Viridiplantae > Streptophyta > Magnoliopsida > Solanales > Solanaceae > Nicotiana > Nicotiana obtusifolia. Next base: position 87,932 of record MCJB01023045.1, on the reverse strand, counting down.
AACTTTCGTAAAGTGAATTATTGCGTTTCTAACATCGATTCGGAGTCGGAATTGAGTGGAATTACTATGGTTGAACTCGTAATTGAGTGGGTTGTCGAATTTTGTAAGTTTTGTCGGGTTCCAAGGTGCAGGTGCAGGTTTGACTTTTTGATTGATTTTGAGTTATTGATTAAAGATTCGATCTTTATCATTTGGGATTGTTTCCATGGGCATCTTTGATATTTTTGAGTTGCTTATGGCTAACTTCGAGCAGCTCGGAGGTTGATACGCGTGGGATGGCATTTTTAGAGTATTGTTTGGCTTGCTCGGTATTGTTTTGGCTTGTTTGAAGTAAATATCTTATCTAAACTTGGTTGAGGCACTAGTTGCCTGGATTATTTGTGATAGCTATGTGCTATGGTGCGTGCATGCATGTGGTTTGAACCCATGTGCTGACCCCAGGGGTATTTATCCATGCTCGGGTTGTGTTTAGGCTATTATAAGCCTAGAATTGACTGTTAAGCTTTAAACTATGATGTTTCTCATATTTGTAACAATGTGTGAACTATTTTAGCCATGTATGAGGATACATGGAGGTTTAATCCTTGAATAAACTTGTTAAATGCTATTTTGTGATGAAATTATCGATTTGAGCTATGATAGCACAATTTGCACATGTCTACACTTTAGCGTGTCATTTCTACTCGTCCAGGAGCATGGGATTTGTTATCCATTCATCACATACATGTATTTTTGTTTATTTTCTGATGTGTTATATGATTGGACTGGATGCCTGTGACCATGCGGGCAGATTGTGTTGTTATGCCTGTAACCATGCGGGGCAAATTGTGTTATTATGTCTGTGACCACGCAGAGCGGATTGTGTTGTTATGCATGTGACTATGCCGGGGCGTATTGTGTTGTTATGTCGTGACCACGCCGGGCGGATCCATCACACGTGTGTTCAGCTTGAATGACTTCTAACTATCTTAAGCATGCTCAGTCTATTATGTTTATGTGTATCTAAGTTCTTATGTTGTTGTTTGTTATAAGTCTATCTCCATGTCTGCTTTGGATTCTTGTAAGAAACTAATTCATGCCCAATATGTACTCTTTCTGTTAAAATCCTTCATGTACAACCTGCTACTTTCCTAGAGTTAATCCATGATCATGTGAATTCGACATGCTAACACTGTTTGAACATTGGGTAAACATGACTTATGTTTCCTCTGCTATTTGTGAACCCAGTGATGTATTTGTTGTATATCATGATGCTTTCTATATAACGCTGCCTTTCAGTGCTAGGTTTGCTTAAGCTTAATATCTTAGGGCAATCTTGGATGCATATAATTGAGCTTGGCATGTGTGATCAACCTATAGAATCTCCAACCGCTCTAGAACTTGGTGGTACTTGCTGATTGCTTTGTCACACCCATTAAACTGAGTTTATCAGATTAGTTTGTTGTGGAATTTCGTGTTGGGGGTCTCTGTTTGGCTACAGGATTAGTTTCAATCATGTCTTACCTTTGATCTTTCTGTCTTCTATGTATAAGTATCTATTGAATCAGGATTAGTTCTAAGCCATGTCTGTCTTGAACTCCTGTTTGTTGAAATCTCTTTGAGAAGCTTTATTTCTAAAGTAGTTATGTTCTTTTTTCATATGCCTCTGTCATCTCTTGGGGTATCATTTTGTTTAAAAGCCCAGTTTCTCTATTATCTATAACACTAAGCATCCAATGTGTACATGCTTACATCTGAAATTGTTTGAGCAATTTGTTTGTGTGGGCTATTTGTACTTCTGCTGATTGTTAGAAAGATAATTATCTTCATGTTTGGGCCTGGTTTATTAGGCCCTGTGTGCTGTTGGACATGAGCATTGGTTAGACATGCTTTAGTCATTCTTGTGAGCCTGGGGTGTTGGGCATGTTGGATATGCGAAGAGTAAGGCTGGCTAAGGCTCAGAAGGCAATGGTGGGTTATTTTGTAATTGTACTGGACTTGTAGTTGTTGTATTTAGGCCTGTGATTTGCCTATTAAGTCTGTAACTATTTTATTATTTTTTTTGGACCTGTAATAATCTGTAATAACAATACTGGGGAAGTACTGAAAATGGGAGGAGGGGGCTGGGATACTTTGATTTTTGTATGAAAGGATAAAAAACATACCTATAGGATCTAAGTGCTTCACTTGCTCAACTTGCTCTATTTCTATACACTGTTAGATAGTATGCCTATAGGATTTAAATGTCATTGTCTATTTGCTCAGCATGCTCTACTACTATGTGTTGTTAAATAGCATGTCTATAGGATCTCGTTGAGTAGTCAAGAATTGCTATTTCTTTCAGTCACGTGACTCATCTAGATACCATGTCTATAGGACCTTAAATTGATTAATCAAACTGTCGTTGTTGCTATTCTTATCATAATGTCCGCCTAGAAAACATGCATATAGGGATAATCAAAACGAGCACGTGTTCTTAATTATTTCCATATACCAACTGTTTAGAAAACATGCTCGTAGAGTATCATTACACGCCTATAATACATGCCTATAGGATCAAAGATGAATACTTCTGCGCCTTCAATAGTCTTACTGCCCAGGCGCAAATCGCCTAGAGATTATGCATATAGGCCTTTAATAAAGATTATAATCAGCAGCTTCGTCAAGATAATTTGCCTAGAAGTACTGTCTATGTGATTTTATTATGTCATTCAATCACATAGAAATCATACCTATAGGTCTTGAACAATTTTAATGTATTTCGACTCCAAATCTGCCTACAGCCGCTTACTGCATAATATAGAACATCGTTGGCATAAACTCATGACTATTTGCATGCATTTGTGCCTACACGTTGAGGCCAACTTCAGCCATTAACTGTTAGCTGTGTGCAGTCCTATTTGTTTTGAAAGTGCGCCTAGTTTTATCATTTTGAGCATCCTAAGTAAAGTCTAGAACCACCCAAGTAGTAGGTCCAAAGTCTCCTGGACCATAGGCATGGGACGGGTAATGCACGCATAGGATGCGATTTAGAATTGAACAAGAACTCTTTAGGTAAATAACTTTAAGATAGTAATTGGGTAGAAGAAGACGATAGTCTGTGTCCGCTGAATACTATGAGCAACCCCTATCTTTGAGGGAGTTGTGAAGTATTATTTATATTGCACGGGGTGATCCTTTAGGCTAAAAAACTTAGGACCCCCATATACGTTTACTACTTGCACCCTTATTTATTTGGACTTAGAAAATATTAGGTTGTACCTTGTAATCCTCAAGGGATTGTACAAATCACTTATTAATGTATAATCTACTTCCTTCATATGTGTAATTCCCTTTATATTTGTTTCACATTGTAGTTGTATTTAGACTCCCTATCTTCCTTTAATTTATATGATCACATAGGATAATTGTAATTCAATAATCCCACATAGCATAAAATTCAGCCGGGAACCATAATTGTGGATCTCAAAGAGTACCTTACGCCTTTTCTTCGAGGTTATTTGAGCTCTTACCCGATCTCTGGTGACACAGACTAGTTAAAGTGGAGTTATTTGCAAATAGGTGCCCTAACGCACCTTAAAATTGTTTGGCGGCGACTCTTCTCTTTTAATACTAATTTAAAAGAGTTGTCACATGTCGAAAACCCCTTTTGCGAGAAAACGGGGCGCGACAATAAGTCTTTAGCTATGATGCTCAAAGAAGTCTTCAGCTTCTAAATGAGTAATATCTGCAAGACCTTCAAAAATTCATCTTTATAGGCAAGGTTTGCATCAACTTTATCATAATTATTCATACGACCTGCCTCAACTGAAAGGGCAAGTGAGTCTCAACTTTATTTGTTTTTCTTTTATAGAGGTTTGATAAAGTTTGAGAAAATGTTCAGGCGTACGACAAATTCGTGCCTAATGATTTTTCATACCACATCGGTGGCAAATATTACCTTTGCCTTTTGAAGGATTATTTTGGGAACCCTTATTGTTCTTTTGTTTATAATGACCACCACCATGGCGATTATTATTTCGTCCCTTGACATGCTCACATATATTCACATTGTCACTGATAATTATTTTATCTTCTTTAGACTTTTGATCTATCGCTGTCACATTCGCTTCGGGGAATGAGTTGATCCAGTGCAGCGGGCTTCACGATTTCTCATTAACATGACATTATTTTTGGCTTTGCCATCATTGTGCCATCAATATCATACATTGGGATTCCAACCCAATGTCTTATTATCATGGTGCACCGGGACTTGAACCTGGACTCACCCTCATGGAGCAATGGGACTTGAACCCACCGTCTTACCATTATATAATATATACCGCAAGTTGTTTCATTCATTTTAAGAAATGTAACATAATTCTGTGTAGCCATAAATTTAATTTTTGTTTATTCGACATAATAAAAACTATCATAAATAATCGAATTAATTTACAAGATAATTTTTTTTACAAGTCATAAAAGCATGTAAACAATTATGAATGACTAAAACACAAAGAGATATTCTAACCATTCGAGGCAAATACATTAAATAGTTTAGATAGACATTTAAGTCACTATTAAAGAGGTACTGTATCTTTACGTTAGCATACTATAACTAAAAAGATGAAGAATCTGTATTACTCTAGTGATTAACCAAAGTAAGATGTAATCATTTTTTTCTTTTAGCAGATGTAGCGTGCACATTAAAGTTACTAATTTTAAAGTTCAAATAATTCTAAACTAAAAGTTACCCCTAATGCAAACAGGAAGCAGAACATGAGATTATACCATAATCTATGTAATTATCTATCATATTTATATAATACATGTTAAGGAGCACCATTGAACGCAATCTTTCAATTTCACAGCAAAGTTAATATTATTATAATTCTCAGAGCAAGTCATGCTTGTAGTAATATATTCAAATTCAATTGTCGGTCAAAAACTTAAGAAGGTCCATAAGACGGTATAAGCAAATGAAAGTATATCTGCATTAAAGAGAAGGTTAACTAATACTTTTAGGGGTCGTTTGGTTGAAAAGAAGTTATCCCAGGATTAGTTATTCCATCTTTCCACGAGGATAAAAAAATACTACAATCTTGGGATAACTAATCCCGGTATTAATTATACTGCAATATTCTCCCAATCAAACATGGGATAAACTCTTCTTAAATTTAATCTCGGTATTAATTGTTCCTTATCCCTCATACCAAACGAGCCCTTAGGAAGAAGATAGAACCCGGCCGAAGCAGATTATCTCAGTTTGTAAGAGACACGTGCTAGTAACGTGTTATAAAATTATACTTTCAGAAAATTATCATTCGTAGCTATATTTGAATTTGATAGCAAATCCACATATAATATCTGTGAATTTTATATTTCTATATTTCTGTATTTCGCCTTGGTTGTATTCATTGCACGAACAAATACAGTCGGTACTGGTTGTATCCTTTGTATACACCCATGTGTTTCCCCTTAGTTGTATTCGTCGCGCGAATGAATACAATTACACAAACAAATACAATTGATACAGGCTGTATTCGTTGCGCAAACAAATACAATTGATACACGTTGTATTTATTACACATCTAAATACAAATAATACAAGCTGATAATAATTGAACAGTAACTACAAATAATAATTAAATAAAATATAATTACGTATGATAATTAAGCTCTAAACTGTAATGCTTTATGAAAATTCATCTATAATAAACGTGTACACTTTTCTGACATAATTAACCCGACTTAAGCAACCATGTGAGTTGTGACACTTCACTTGCAAAAGCCTAAGCTTACCCAAAAAAGAATAAAAAATAAAAAATAAATTGGCTTGAGAAGTGAACATGGACCTCTGAGCTGCCGTTGGGCTGATTGTGCCGGGCCTTGTCTTGCTCAACACCCACCCCAACTTGGAGAGTGAAGGAACCCGTAATTGGAAAATTTTAGGTAGTGTATGGACATAGATTTGATTAAAACTTGAAAAAAGAATTTTAAAGTTGTGTTGAATAATAATTTTTGAAAGTTAAAGTTGTATTTGGACATGTATTTTATTTAAAGAAAAGTTGAAGTTTTGTGAGTCGAAGAAAAAATTTCACCCAAAAACTATCCTAAACTAATATTTGGGAATTTGAAAATTTTTTATTTTTTTTTCCCAAAACATAATCATATATCATAAACAAAAAATATTTTTAATTTTTTTTTGAAAAAATGAAGTCAAAATCTATGGCAAAACGAGTCATTAGTAGCTCAGTCAGTTGATTACTTGAGCTTTCACCTTATTGAGCTTTCACCTCATCGGTGAAGGTTCTTTCAACTTCTAACCCCTCCCCTTATTACCTCAGCTACTCGCTCGAATTAGTGACGAATTATTTCATTAAAAATATTTTTCTTGCAGTGCCTCTTCTCATCTTACCTGAAACCCTTCCTACCAACTTTTCTTTTCCTTCCATCTTATTCTCACGATATAGCCTAGATTTCTCACTGTGTGAGCTAGGATTTGGACATTATATTTCCCATTTACAAATACCGCAGAAACATTTATTGGTGAATCAGTTGAAGAGAAGCTACAAGCACGACTTGAACAACTGTTAAATCTCCTTAGTAAATTACAGAGAAAAAAATTGGAAAAGTAAAAGATAAAAAGTGAAAGAGATTTTTAAAAGAAATCAATCAAATAATTCCCAATTTGTCGTGGCAGGAGGTGGATCAAAAGTTTCCCACTTGGTGGTGACTATAACTGGCTTTGTTTTTGCATTGGCTATTTTTAGCACATCAAGGGTTTCCACACATTTTTGCACTCTTTGTCCCTGCAACCATAAGTCATTAACTTACCAAAAGCTCTATAGTCAGAAAGTACAAAGAATTTTATATTACAGAATTCATAGGGGTGAGGAAAAAATTAAGGTCACAAGAAAAGTACAATATTCAATTATACAATATACATTGTAGAACACATGAACTCTATGCTAACAAAAATCTTGTTTTTAATAATTGCCTGGTGCACTAAGCTTTTGCTATGTGCGGATTCGGAAAATGGTCGGACTATAAGGGTATATTGTACGTAGTGTTACCCTACATTTTTACAAGAGATTATTTTCACAGCTCGAACCCGACAATAATTTTACTATGAGGGACCTTTTTTTTAAAATTACCTTTCGACTTCTTTTCCGATTTAATCATCCGATACGGGACTCACTTTTCTAATTAATTGAGAATTGCATCACATAAGATTTATTAAAGAAAGTGCTTCCTATCAGAAATTTGTCAATTCTCAAAGACTCAATCTGAACCCTCTATTTGAGTAAGAGAGGAACCTCGTCCGATCCATACCATCACATCTCTGGGTGGTCCTTTGAACTAACATTCTCTAGTTAATTATATGTAAGGGACAACTTATCAATTGGGTTCTTTTTTATATATATATATATATATATATTGGGTTCTTTTATATATATATATATGTGTATATATGTACTCCTATGAGATATTATTAGTACATTAAACTTTTAACAAGGAGCTTATGAAGGAAATAAAAATAAGGTCAAAAGAATTTGGAGTGGTCTATAACTTTTGATCCTAGTTTGTTCTATGAGAAGAATTTCAAGGTCAAAAATTCTAATTCTTACTCATGGCGCAAACGAGGGGCAACACTTATTAAACATAAAGTTGTGCCCATGAAACAAACAGGGACAAAAATTCAAGACCATCCGATTTTAGGGCTATATGTGCATTTCACCCAATATTATTAGTACATTGAATTTTTAACAACCAGCTTATGAAAGAAAATGAAATAATATAAGGAAAAAATGAGAATAGGTACCTGCAAATTCTTCTGGGCACATGCATCTCCTTCTACAGAGATGTTATCCAACTTGACAGCTTGTCTCATTAACATCTCAATCAAAGTAGTGATCTGTAATTCTGCTGCTTTCTTCCCATTTCCAATTGACTTTTCAATTGCAGATATCTATAAATATTATTATCAAAATAAAAGGGACACTAATTAGTGACCATTTGCATTAAATTTAGAGCATAAACTCTCAACGTGCATAATCATGAATATTATGAAAACCAATTCCGCTAAGATACTAAATTTATTTCAAAAGGTCAGTCTTTAAACTCTTTATGCTTTGACCAAGATTATGTAATGTTCGTTCCCAAACTGACAACCAAGATTAGTTCACTAAGGTTAAATTTACAAATTTTAGTTTTAGTTTTATTTTGGTAAAGAATTCAGAATTCTTGTACGGTTGAGGACACAAAGAAAACAATCCGTGCATTTGTGTCCGACCACTCCAGTTATGTACAATTATGATACTAATGGCCCCTTCAACTACCTCATATAGTTCCTTCGGGGGTAAAATTGAAACGATAGAGAGAAGATTAACAGCTTGTTTGGATGGTTGTTATGTATCGTTTCATAATGTATCGTATAATATAGTATTATATTGTACTGTATTGTCTTGATATATACAATGTTTGGATAGATTGTATTGTTTTCCATCGTTTCATGATATTATGCACCAACAATATAAAGAATAAACTTGCAATATTATAAAGAAAAAGTAACGTAAGAGGTAATATCATTATATAAAAAGATAGGGTAAAAGATAAAATAGGATTTTTCAATAATAAAAAATGGCAAGATGAGAGAAATAAATAAGAAAACGATACGACCACACCAAATCGGTCATTCCATAAAGTGACACTTTTTGCCGTTACGTAACGACAGATTTAATGATACGATACAATAAAATTTAAGTAACAATCAAAACAAATAATGTATTTAAAGTAATAATATGATACAATACAACAGGTAACAACCATCAAAACAAGTTGCAACTATTGGTATTATTATATTTGATAATGCAAAACCAAAGATTTCTTTGTGGTCCCTTTTTTCTTCTTTACTTCTATATCTTTTGTGAAAGACAAAGTGTCCATCATTGGTTGTGGAAAGTCTTTTTCTTCTCCTTATGTTGAATTGCCCGTTGTTAGGCTTGTAAAGAGCTAGTAAAAGGGAGTGGTCTCGCACACATGAGAAATTGGTCCTGAAGGCAAAACGAGTCGATTTGCCCCCTCCTCCCCCCCGCGCGCGAGATATATGTGAGACCTAATTCAAATCTAGTTTTGCTAAAATCATTTTTCAATTTTGAGCTTACCAGAAAAGTGTCCATACACATGCTTACCAAAATTCATTATCTTTGAATTGAATCTTGTAACGTCTCATTTATTACTTTGTAACAGCTATACTTTAAATTGTGGTAACTACTACTTGAATTCTTGTAACTCCTACTTGAATTTTGTAACAACTCTTTTATTTTCATAACCCCCAATTTAATTCTCCTTCTTGTAACAACTCTAGCATCTTATCTATATTAGGAGCTACCTTGTGGAGTTTTCAAGCATAGAAAAAAACATCTTCATCTTCTCTTCTTCTTCAATCGATTTCTGGGCAATTATTTTTTGCAAATTACAAACTTCCAGCCACGAGTGCACGTGTTTGGAGGTGCTGTGGGACATTGAGGAGTGACCGGTCTTAATGATTTGCACCCAATCGGGCGAAATCGCTTTCAAGGCAGTGGCTTGCTACGACACAATATTTTTTCCTTCTTGTTCTTTGTCAATATTATCTACTTATTTTTCCTACAATTTGAAAGCGATTTTTTTACATATAATATTGACTCATGGTTACCACTCTGAACAAAACACTTCCTGATCTGTCAAAGCTCAAACCTTTAGATGGAAACAATTATAAGTGCTCGTCCCAGAAACTTCTAATTTTTTTGAACAATTAGAAGTTGATTACGTTTTGTTCAACGAATCTCCTGCTGATGTTGTTGCTGATAGTTCTAATGCTGCTATCACTGTTGTTGCTGATGATGCTGCTAAGAAGAAATTTGAAAAGGATAATAAAATTGTTGGAGGGCATCTGCTTAACCATATGACTGACCCTCTCTTTTATTTGTTTATAAATTATAAATCTGCTAAAGTCATATGAGGCAGTTTGGAGAAGAAATATGGTGCAGATGATGCGGGAAAAAAGAAGTATGTGGTTGGAAAGTGGATCAAGTTTCAGATGGTTGATGATAAGCCATCATGGAGCAGGTTCACGAGTATGAGAACTTGCCTGCTGATGTTTTGAACGAAAGCATGGAGATGTGTGAAATTCTTCAGGCTAATGTTCTGCTTGAAAAGTTTCCACCTTCCTGGAGTGATTACAGGACTCAATTGAAACACAAGAAGAATAACTTAACTCTTCAAGTACTGATCAGTCACATAAGGACTGAGGAAGCAAACTGTCTCAAAGATGAGGAGTCTAAACGGCTTAAAGATAAGATGAAATTTCTCTCTCTTAATTCTTCTAAAGCTAACCTTGTGGAATCTTCTAGTACTTTTGTGAAAGACAGGTTTAAGGAAAACAGAAGAAAGGCCAGAAGAAATGACATGTGAAGAAGCAGAATTACTTCAATAAGCTGGAGGGCCATATTCAAAAGTCGAAAGGACCTTGCTATGTCTGCGGCAAAATTGGTCACACGGCTTTTCAGTGCAACTAAAGACAAGGACAAAGCTCAAAGCAGGGTGAAAAATCTCTAGTCCAAGCTAACCTTATTGGGGGTAGTAATGTCATTGCTGTTGTGGTCGTTGAGGCGAACATGATGGCTAACAAGACTGATTGGATACTGAACGCAGGCGCTTCAAGGCACCTTTGCGCTAACAAAGAGCTATTTCACAACTTTGAGAAATCTGCTGATGGAGAGTGTATCTACATGGGTAACTCCACTACAGCTGGAGTTATGGGTAAAGGAAATATTCTCCTTAAGTTAACTTCTGGAAAAACCTTAGCCTTGAACAATGTTCTGTATGTACCCTCCCTTCTTAGAAACTTAGTTTTTGGTGCGCTTCTCAACAAAGCAGGTCTTAAACTTATTTTTGAATATGATAAAGTTAGTATTTCTCGTGGGGGAGACTTTGTTGGGAAGGTTACCTTAGTGGGGGTTTATTTGTACTGATCACTGCTCAAGAGATTGCTAATAATGCGAGTACTTTCAATTCTGCTTATATTTCTGATTCTATTGATTTGTGGCATGGTATACTAGGTCATGTTAATATTACTTCTTTTAAAAGACTTAGAAAAATGAAATTAATTCCTGCAGTTAATGTTGATAATTTTTCTAAGTATCCTGTTTGTGTAAAAGCAAAACATACCAAAAAGCCTTTTAATAATGTAACTAGCAGAAAGACAGAATTGCTTGAACTAGTGCATTCAGACTTAGCAGGTTTCAAGAACACTGTTAGTAAGGGTGGAAAAGAAAGACTACATCACTTTTGTAGATGACTTTTCTAGATACACTAAGGTATATCTTCTTAAGTCAAAAGATGAGGTTGTAAGCATGTTTTTGAAATACAAGGCAGAAGTAGAAAATCAATTAGACAGAAAAATCAAGAGACTTAGGTCTGACAGGGGTGCTGAATATAGTACTAATAATCTAGAAGCCTTTTGTGGGAAAAATGGTATTATACATGAGGTTAGTGCTCCCTATACTTCCCAACAAAATGGTGTAGCCGAATGGAAAAATAGAACCCTTAAGGACATGATGGATTCTATGATTTTGAGTTCGGGTTTATCTGATAATATATGGGGGGAAGCTGTTTTATCTGCATGCTATGTTCTTAATAAAGTCCCTCATAAGAAGTTAGATAAAACCCCGTATGAGTTTAGAAAGGGTTTACCCCTAACTTGAAAATTATGAAAGTGTCGGGGTGTTTGGCTAAGGTTGGTCTACCTGATTTTAAACAAGTAACTGTTGGACCCAATATTTTTTATGTTGTTTTTATTGGTTATGCTCAAAATAATGTTGCGTATATACTTCTACATCTATGTCTGTTAATTCTCATATTTTACCTTCTTCTAGTGTTACTACTAATGAGCATGAAAATGAACTTAGAAGGAGTAAGAGACGTATAATTGAAGCTACTTTTGGTCCTGACTTTATCACTATTTTCTTCACTGAAAATATTAATCTTGATATTTTGAGTGATGAATTAGTGTGATTATATATAATAGAAGAAGACCCTAAGGCTTATAATGAAGCAATGAGGTCAATAAATGCTAGTTTTTTAAAAGAGACCATTAAAAGTGAATTAGACTCTATAGTTTCTAATCAGCCTAGGGACTTGTCTAATTTGCCTAAAGGTTGTAAACCCATAAGTAGCAAGTGGATATTTAAGAAGGGACTTGTCTAATTTGCCTAAAGGTTGTAAACCCATAATTAGCAAGTGGATATTTAAGAAGAAATTGAGACCTGATGGTACAATTGAGAAATATAAGGCTAGACTTGTTATTAGGGGTTTTAGACAAAAGAAAGGCATTGATTACTTTGACACTTATTCTCCTATGACGAAGATAGCAACTATTAGAACTCTTGTTGCTTTAGCCGCTATTCATAATTTAGTGATACATCAAATGGATGTTAAAACAACTTTCCTAAATGGTGATTTAGTGGAAGAGATCTATATGTCTCAACTTGAGGGATTTGTGATCCAAGGACAGAAGAATAAAGTATGCAAATTGAGAAGTCTCTGTATGGTCTAAAGCAGGCAACTAAGCAATGGTATGAAAAGTTTAATAGCACATTAGTGGGTAATGGTTTTGTTGTTAATGCATCTGATACTTATGTTTATTCCAAGATGATAGGATCAGATTGTGTGATTATATGTCTGTATGTGGATGACATATTAATCTTTGGCCCTAATGTGAATGTTGTTAATGAGACTAAGAACTTTTTGTCTTCTAAATTTGAAATGAAAGATCTTAGAGAAGCAAATGTGATTTTAGGGATTAAAATCAAAAGAACTTTTAATGGTTTTTCGTTATCTCAGTCTCATTATATTGAGAAAATGTTGAAAAGGTTTAATTGTTTGGATGTAGCACCTGTGAGAACTCCTTATGATCCTAACATACACTTGAGAAAGAATAAAGGAATCCAGTATTTCTCAAACTGAATATGCTAAGATAATTTGTGGTGTAATAATTACTAATGCTGTTAGTAGATTGAGTAGATATACTCACAACCCCAGTAGTAAACATTAGAATGCTCTTCATTGTTTGTTAAGGTATTTGAGAGGTACTATGGATTGGTGTTTGCATTATAATATATTTCCTGCTCTTTTAGAAGGATTTTATGATGCAAACTAGGTTTCTGACAATGATGAAGTTAGCCCCACTAGTGGCTATGTGTTTGCTTTGGGTGCAGGTGCTATTTCATGGAAGTCTTCAAAATAGACTTGTATAGCATGATCTACTATGGAGTCTGAATTCATTGCTCTTGAGTTGGCAGGGTTAGAAGTCGAGTGGTTGAGAAACTTATTGGCAGACGTGCCTTTGTGGGGAAGACAAGCTTCACTAGTTTCTCAATATTGTGACTTACAGACCGCAATTGGAATTGCCAAAAATAGTGTGTACAATGGAGAAAGAAGACATCCGAATTAGACATGGTGCGGTAAAATAATTGTTGGAATATGGTGTTATTTTTTTGGAATATGTAAGATCCGAAAGAAATTTGGTTGATTCTTTAACCAAGGGTTTGGCAAGAAGAGTTATCCTTGAAACGTCGAGGGGTATGGGCTAAAGCCCATGGATTGAGGAAGTATAGTGGATACCAATTTGTGGTCAAACGAAGCCATATGAGATCTCAATATGCACTATATTTCCTATCCCTATGGCGTGTGGTAGTGCTTTATAAGGTTGAGTTTATTTTGCTCTTAATGATTCCATAACCTTAAGGTGGTCTATGTGTATATAGACTTGATGGATCACCTACGTGAGTGTAAAGGTACGATCGCCTTTTATGAAAGACTTGGGATGTCTTTCTAGAGCACTCGTGAGACCCAAGGTATGTGCATGACCATAAAAGCACTTTGTTAGTATCGTGGACTTTGCATAAAATTAAGGATATAGTATGTGTTGTGGGGGTCTCAACTAATGTTCATTCAGTTCAAGAGTACTTCACTTTTTGGTTAGTTGTTGCCTCATTTCACTATGTATCAATTCAAATCGAAACATTTGACACTTAAGTACATGTTCCTTCTTTTGCCTAGAATTGTTCTATTTTGTCTTTGCATTAGTGGGTGATTGTTCTATATTTGATAATGCAAAGCCAAAGATTTCTTTGTGGTCACTTTTTTCTTCTTTACTTCTTTGTCTTTTGTGAAAGACAAAGTATCCTTCATTGGTTGTGGAAAGTCTTTTTCTTCTCCTTATATTGAATTGGTCTTTGTTGGGCTTGTAAAGAGCTAGTAAAAGAGAGTGGTCTCGCGCACATGAGAAATTGGTCCTGAAGGCAAAACGGGTCGATTTGCCTCCCCTGCATGCGTGATATACATGACGCCTAATTCAAATATGGTTTTGCTAAAATCATTTTTTATTTTTTGAGCTTACCAGAAAAGTGTCCAAATACACACTACCAAAATTCATTATCTTTGAATTGAATTTTGTAACGTCTGATTTATTACTTTGTAGCAGCTATCCTTTAAATTGTAATAATTGTTACTTGAATTCTTGTAACTCCTACTTGAATTCTGTAACAACTCTTTTATTTTCATAACCCCCAATTTAATTCTCCTTCTTGTAACAACTCTAGCATCTTTTCTATATTAGGAGCTGTCTTGTGGAGTTTTTAAACATAGGAAAAAACACCTTCATCTTCTCTTCTTCTTCAACCAATTTCTGGGAAATTATTTTCTGCAAATTCCAAACTTCCAGCCACGAGTGCACGTGTTTGGAGGTGCTGTGGAACCTTGGGGAGCGACCGGTCTTAACAATTTGCACCCAATCCGCCCGAAATCACTTTCAAGTCAGTGACTTGCCACGACACAATATTTTTTCTTCTTGTTCTTGGTCAATATTATCTACTCATTTTTTCACACACAAATTGATAAATGATCCAAATTTTTAATAAATTAAAAAAAAAAAAACTACCTTATATAATTTCAACCTCACATTCTGCATCATAATATTCTAAGTAATTCACAGCTGTTGATTGACTTCAAATTCATTTTTCCAACTATTTCAGCAAATAAGATTAGGTCCTATTTTACTTCAGAAATTATAAGTAGTCTCTAATTATATAATCTGTCATTGTACTTTCTCTGTCTTATATAAACGGATTAGTTTAATGCATATTTTACACTATCAATATTCCGTTTAGTGTTATTGTGGTAGATTACTTTTTTATTTTCATTTTTCTGGTTCCTAATCTTTATTATTATGTATGATTATCAATAATTACCTATTAATTTACTTGATGGAAAATTCCTCAAATTGTCAATCTATAAAAAATAAACTCTACAAATTACTCCCTCGGGTGCAACACAAGGGGTAAATTTCACAAATGGTCATATAACTATGACTTTTTTTCACCAAAGTCATATAACTTTGTTTTCTCACACAAAAATCATATAACTATGACTTTTTTTCATCAAAATCATATAAATTTATTTTCTTACACAAAAATCATAGAGGTCGGAAAATAAATTTTCCGATAGTATTTTCTTATATATAGCCTAGCAAATGCAATTAGTTTCGGCCGGCCGATTAATTTTATATTTTTCCCTTAAAATAGTAATGACCCAACCCAGCCTGATGCAATACCCATATACGTAAGTTAAAATAATACTAAAAGTGAATTCTTCTCCCATAAGAAACTTAGTTCGGAATGCATGAGATTCTGACAAAAAAATAAGAAAATAAAAGGTATAATTAGAGAGCACTTGAAATAAAAATGCTATCGATTTGAATAAAAATCTTGAAAGGAAAAATAAAAGATAGAAGTATCATGTTTTGAAGGATTTACTATTCACTTCTAGTATTATTTTAATTTTTATATATGAGTATTGGGTTGGGTGAGCTAGGTCGGGTTTGCTCATTTCTATTTTAATTGAGTTACTATTTATTAGATAGAAATAAGAAAATAAAAAATCACAAAACAAGAAAATACTATCGAAAAATTATATTTTTCAATCCCAATATTTTTGTGCGAGTTAGTAAATTTTTATGATTTTTGTGTGAAAAAATAAAGTTGTATGACATTGGTGAAAAAAAGACATAGTTATATGATTTTTGTGTGAGAAAACAAAATTATATGACTTTAGTGAAAAAAAATCATAGTTATATTACCATTTGTGAAATTTACCTTAACAAACAAGTGTCTTTTAAGGTTTTGATACATCCATTAAAAAAGCATCTAATAACATTAATAATAGAAGTTAATTAACTGAATTACTTATTATTATTCCTCAAATAATTATTACTATTTATTTATCTTCAAACTTTTTAGATCATTACTTTATACTACATACAGTATTTAAATAGAAGTGCTAATTACCTGCTCAGCCAGTTTATCAATCTCTGTGGATACATCGTTAATCAAGCGATGTGCGGCTTGGATTTTGGCGTTCTTTCTCATTTGCATGAATCTTTTCTCCTTGCTTTCTGGATCCTCGATTAGGATGACTTTTGATAGATCTTTGACTCCACACATGTCTAAATATTCTCCATTCTCTCTTTCTTTCCCTCTGAATATTAGTCTTTGCTCTCCAGCTTGTAATCCTGTTTCTTCTGTTAATAACTTCTTTAATTCCCCTGCCAATATCAACCAACTGGTTTTACAACACTATAACGACCTAATTTTAGCATGGTGAACTAAGAATAAATTAACACACAAGATTAAGCACAGTAGAGCATTTTGCAGCTTGTAGCCTATTTGGCCAAACTTATATAATCTAACTTGAAGCAGTTTTATTTGGTTAATTAATTTAAAAAGTATTGTTTAACAACAATTGGTGTTTGGTTAAACTTTTAAAAAGCGCTTCTAACTGTATTTTTAAAAAAAATTCTTTTCAGAAAAGTGCTTTTGAAAATAATCTACTTTTTTCTGATTCTCAAAAACTATTTATACTTTTACTCAAAATTTATTTTTGTCCTTCTAAGAACTTGCCCAAATATCTTAACTATATATATATAAAAAAATATTTTTGGCCAAAAGAAAACTTAGCTAAACAGGCTATATGTCTAGAAGAAGTTGTTTATAGTAATGCGTTGTAAAAGAATATAAAGTTACTGCAAATTAGAGAAAAAGGGCAAGAAGAAAACCAAACTACACGGAAATCACCATTATATTTAGCACAAAGTAAAAGTCAACAAATAAGAAAATTTTTGATTTGCCATTGCCATTTATATTTCATTGTATTTTCCTAATATTTTTTAGAAACTAAACAAGCCCATAGACATGGCTAATATATGTTGCAACAATTTCATTTAAAAAATAAAACATAACATACTATGTTTCTTAGTTTTTTATCATTCACCAAGCTACTCGTATTATCTCTAGCCGGACACTGGACAGAAATTGCTATGATATTTTTCTCGGTAACCTGATAATAATTAACTATTATAATGCAAAAATAAAGTATAGTCGATGAAAATCCTAGTATGCCCAAGAAAAATCGTAGATAATCTCAGGCATTAGCTTCCTATAGAAAACTAATATTTTTCAAAATATTTTGACATTTTTCGAGCGATTTTTGAATATAGAATTTTAATTTTAAGATGTGAACTATATTATTAAGAAAAAAAACTATCGGAGTCTCGAGGGATACTATTAAACTGATTAGTTGAAAGCAGCCCGAATTGATCTTTGGTTTTTAAATTGGGGAAATTACATATTATAAATGCTCTCAAAAATAATAGTCAGTAAAAAGTATACTTTTTGTGTATTAAAATATAACATATATATATATATATATAAAACTTTTGTACATTTGGTTAGTGCTTGTAATTAAGTTCGACTGACCAGTCAAATGTAACTTGTCCTTCTAATTATAATATATTAATAATGTCAATTTTACACCATAAGCACAAAGGAATTGAGTTCAAGAAGTTATTGTTTTATTTTTTTAAGATTATTATATCAAACCATGGAATATTACATGTTATTATAGGTCAAAATTAATCTAATAGTGTGAAATATAGTGAAACGCAGGCTTACCAAAAGTGGCGTGAGGATTGACGGGGATCTCATACCGAGCAGCACCATAAGCCACACGAATCCGTAAATTCAGAGATATTGGAACGTCGGAATTATGACTCCGTCTCTGAACTAACATGCCTCCGGGCCTCATCTCCCACTCTATTACCTCCTCTTTGACGGCGGCAGCGGCGGTCGACGTCGTCCTATCGGCTTTTCTGCCGTTGAATTTCAGTTTTCTCTTCATCATTTTCTTACCTTCGCCGGCAACTGTTACCGGAGAAAATATTGCGAGAAGTTGTAAAGACTAACTATCCCCCCACTGTCCACCGACATGCACCAACTGTTTTATAAAAAGAGAATAGCAGTTATGATATCACTCTCTGGCCCCCACCCCTCCAAAAAGAAACCCCACACCCACCAATTATACGAATTACTGTAGTGTGTGGGGTTCTTTTTTTTTTGGATATGTTCAAGTTGTAATAGCAGATCCAATATATTTTTATAGGCAGAATACTTGGGATTATCCTAAACTTAGTCACATTTTATTTAGTGTACACTTGAATTATTTTTGGTTTTGATACCTTGACAGTTTGATAGTCTAGATGCTGAGGTGGTAAAGAATGTGTATACATTCTTAAATGCGTGAGCATGAAAAAAACGAAAAATTAGCTTCTAAGTGGGAAATTTTCCAACTGTAAGAATTTACTTGTTACAAATTTGTATTTTTCTTGTTGCTTCTTAACATACACTGTATATTTTATTTCAAATTTATATTTCTTTTACTTTCTTCTTTAAATGCAATGGTCTATTTGTTATTCTTTTTTCTTTTGGGGCCAAATATGTGTTCAATGAAACTTGACGTTCTTTCTACACAATAAAATGCAGTAACTTAAAATAATTTAAGTTACAATACATAACTCTGGAGAAGATTATCTTAATTTATGGATCACTGAAGTTATATACTACTTCTTTTATTTTATTTTATCTTAAAGATGAGTATTTCCGTTTTTGGCATTTTTTCGATCAATAGCATTTAGATAAAAAATAACTTATGTACAACGATAGAAGAGATTCCAATATGCTCTTATTTTATTTTTCCGATCAATTAACTATACCACGAATCAACTATTTAACTACTTAAATAACATCTATATATAATCTTCGCCCTTTTCTATTTGTCATTTTTTGGGGGGAAGGAAACCACAAAAATAAACTATATAATTGTGAATGTCTCTCTAAAAAATTCCAGTGTTTCATTTGTGAGAATGTATTTGCTATCAATCAATATTAGTTTCCCACACAAGTATGATTACAAGAGGTTTTTAACTATGGCGTTCTCTAAATATCATCCCACACTTCTTGTATAATTGTTTTTTTAAGTTGACACCTTAATTAAAAGCATTAAACGTGTCAAAGTCCAACGTTAAATGATCCTCAAACGTACTAATATGTAGACAAAAAAATCATAATTGAGTTACGTAATAATAGCAATAATATAATAATAATAATAATAATAATAATAATAATAATAATAATAATAATAATAATAATAAGTGAAAGTGACAAGTCACTCTATTATTAAGTTCTCTAGCAATTATGAAAGAAATGAATGGAGAAAAGGAGGTTGACCAATAGTAGATAACCAAATTTATTGGTAAGAATAAGCCAATATAACAGCTAAGCAAAAGATTGCGGACAATCTAAGTATCAAAAGATGTAATGTTTGTGTTTACTTTTGAAGAAGATTTGATATCAATGTGCCACTTTTCTTTTTATTATTGGGTAACAAAAATGTACTTGAAAATTTATTATGGCCCTTTTTATGAGATTGGTTTTGATAGGCTTATCTTGATTAGGTGAAATTATGACTATCAAGTTTACTTAGCGTGGAGTAATCCTTCATTAGAATTTAGAAGTTTCTTATATTGTTTGCTATTTAAAGGATGTGTGATTTGGAGGTGAGCCTTAAGCCATTAGTTGATTAAGATTAACAAAAAAACAAGAGATTATTCTTAAAGGCAAAGAAAATAATGCTTGTTCTTCCAGAAACGAAAAAAATAAATAAAGAGGAGATAAAGGTAGAATTACTTCTGCTTTGTCTTCTGTACGGTTAAAGACAAATAGAATTAAACACAGCCGAATAGTTAGCAAACCTAATTAATAAGTTTAACGATTAGTTAGATGTTCGACGTCATTACCTTTAAGTTAAAGAAGCGTTTGATCGTATTAACTGTCTTAAGTTGCTCTATCGACATAAATCCTTTTATTAGGAGATAAGCAAGTCATTTTGCTATTAAATCAAATTGCCAATTGATAAAGTTAATTAAGATGTCCCCCCTCCCCTTTTTTAATTCTTATTATCTTTCACGCTTTCCTTTTTAAATTGTTTGCACAACCAACCAGTACTCCCCAACATCTAATGACGACCAACACAAAGAATTAAGTGCAATGGACACATTATCTTCTTTTTCTCTTATATTAGTATTAGTACTCACGTAATGCGCTATCAATATTAAAAGGAACTAATTATAGTAAATTGATATTTATATCTTATTTATAATATCACATCAAAATTAATGTTTTAGTATGTAAATTATCTTTTTTGGTTGAGGACATATATTTGAACCGAACTAATATCATATATAATTCTCCAGGAAGAGTCATCTCATGGGAACGTCAGCTTGAAATTATAAATTGACCTTGTTGTTTAGCTTATATTCGCTTCTAACTAACTAAAAAGATGTTAAAACTGTAAAAGCTTTATTGGTGATTTCTTAAACTCTCAAACATCTAATTTCTAGATGAACATGAAGTTTAAGATATTTCTCTCTTCCTGGAAAGCTATCTTGCATATCCTTCTTTTCGTTTGAACACATGAATTAGCACTTAGGCAGCAACTCCACAGAGAAGTGTTTGGCAGCGCAACTGTGACAACCTATCCTTTCGTTATTGGATGGGTAAGTTAGCTATGTCTATTAAAGCTTGGATATATGAAAATGTCGGGAATAAACTCCCTATAGAAATAATATTCACAGTAATAAAAGCGGAATAATAACGTAGCACCGAGATACGGTAATTAACAAGAATAAAAGAGTGACAATGACACCAAGATTTTATGTGGAAAACCCTTTTGAATAAGGAAAAAAACACGACCCGAGACGAGCAACTGATATCACTATAACAAGGAATTTTACACTTTGTAGATCCGAGTAAAATACTCCAAAAGACCACAACAACGCTCAAAAGAAATAACCCTCTTTTGATATTCTCACCTCACTACAATATCGTTTACTCTCTATTTTTCCTCACAGACTTGTCTGTGAAACCTCACTCTTTCTTTCTCTCTTTTGTTGGTGTGTGGAAATGAGAGTTGAAGCTCTCCTTTTATAGCCGAAGCCTCACTCTCTAAAGCCTACTATATTTGACAATTTGCACACACTTTTCCTTCTTTTTCTTCAATGTTGACAAAGTTGGCTACCAACCAAAGAAATTCAACAAAGTTGGCTACCAACCAAAGAAATTCAACAAAGCACATACCTATTACTTTTGCTTTTGAATGAGATGGAACTTATCAATCTCCCCCTCCAGTCTCATTCATCTAGAGGAGGTAGCACTGTCTTCTAGTTTGAGTGCATGCCGACAAGTTCTTTGCATAGCTCGAACTTGTCTCTTGATACCACCTTGGTCAACATATCAGCAGGGTTTTCACTCGTGTGAATCTTTTTGACCTGTAAGGATTTGTTCTCCACCTGCTCATGAATCCAACGATATCTCACATCTATATGCTTTGTTCTTGCATGTTACATGGAGTTCTTGCTCAAGTCTATTGCACTTTGACTGTCACAATAGACGACATACTCCTTTTGATGCAATTCCAGCTCTTGAAGAAACCGCTTGAGTCATACCATCTCTTTGCCAGCTTCTGTAGTGGCAATGTACTCTGCTTCAGTTGTTGAAAGTGCAACACACTTCTGTAATTTAGACTGCCATGATACAGCTCCCCCTGAAAAAGTAAATAGATATCCAGTAGTGGATTTTCTATTATCAGTATCACCGACCATATCAGCATCCGTGTAGCCCTTCAAGTTCGGATAAGATCCTCCAAAGCACAAGCAATCTTCTACAGTACCTCTTAGGTACCTGAGTATCCACTTGACTGCTTCCCAATGTTCCTTTCCAGGATTTTCAAGGAATCTGCTAACAACACCAACTGCATGAGCAATATCAGGTCTAGTGCATACCATTGCATCATCAAGCTTCTGACTGCTGAAGAATAAGGAACTCTAGCCATGTTCTCTTTCTCCTCCACTGTTGTAGGACACATTTTCTTACTCAACTTTAGATGACTAGCAAGAGGTGTGCTGACCGACTTAGCATTCTTCATGTTGAAGCGTTTCAGTACACATTCAATGTGCTTCTTCTGAGACAGCCACAACTTTCTACTTGTTCGCTCTCGAACTATCTTCATATTCATAGTTTGTTGTGTTGGGCACAAGTCCTTCATATCAAATGACTTGGACAAATCTCCCTTCAACTTTGCAATCAGCCCCTTGTTTTTTCCTACATTAACATGTCATCCACATACAACAACAAAATAATAAAGTTGTTGTTAGAAAATCTTTTGAAGTATACACATGGATCAGAATATGTTTTTGTGTAAGTTTGACTTTTCATGAATGAGTCAAACTTCTTGTACCATTGCCTTGGTGCCTGCTTCAACCCATAAAGACTCTTATTAAATTTGCACACCATGTGTTTCCTTTCAGCTACTTCAAATCCTTCTGGCTGCTCCATATAGATCTCCTCTTCCAAATCTCCATGAAGAAATGCAGTTTTCACGTCCAACTGCTCCACTTCAAGATCTAGGCTAACTGCTAAACTCAAGATTGTTCGAACAGAAGTCATTTTGACAACAGGTGAAAAAATTTCGTCAAAATCAATACCTTTCTTCTGCTCGAAGCCTTTTACCAATCGAGCTTTATATCTGACCAGCTTGTCATTTCCATCTTTCTTGAGTTTAAAGACCCATGTGCATTTGAGTGGTCTTTTACCCTTTGGAAATTCAACCAGCTTGTACGTGCCATTTTTCTGTAGAGATTCCATCTCTTCTTGCATGGCTTTCATCCGCTAGTTCTTTTCTGGATGGGACAACACCTCCTTAAGACTTTCTAGCTCCTCTTCATCATTGATGAGGACATACTCTGTGGAAGGGTACCTACATGACTCTACCTTTGGCCCCTCTGATCTCCTCAGAGGTTGAGGTTGTTCTCTTCCTAAGTGGGGTGCTCCACTTGCTCGAACCATCATCAAGTTGCTCCCCCTACTCGGCAACCTCGTCGGTCCTACTTTCTGCACTTGTGGGATTGTTCTACATTCTCTTACTTCTCTTTTTATATATAGATTTAACTTTGTTGTTCTATCTGAATGGATTAGAGCCAAAGATTCAAAACTTTGTAAAAGTTCTAGTCTCAAGACTTAAATGTCCAAATCTATATATATACAAAGGAGGAAAAAAAGAATGCTGGCTTGACACCTCTCATTGGGCACGAAACCTATTTATCTATTTTCTCCTTTTTTTCCCCCCAATTTCATGCTCTTTATGATTCCAAGGTTGGAATTTAGGAGACTAAAGCCGTTTCTTTCTCTTAATTACATTTCCCACGCTTTCTCTTCTTACCGGAAGGTTACGTTTATATAACTTTTACTCTGTTTGTGTCATGGAAAAGTGGTTCTTCTCTCTGATTAAATTCTTTTTATCTTGCTGTGGTCGTCTGCACAGATTTCAGGTGCCACTTCTCTTATTTGCCTTTACTTTGTAGTATTAATATTTTATAGGATTCTATTCCTTTTAGTAATGACAAAATAAAAATGAGTAACTGTGTATCATAATTTTATCTCCACGGTTTGAGATGACAATTTCTTCAACTGGCTTGCTATTTTACAAATTCTTGAATCTATATATGAAACGAAATATTATATTTTATTATTTCTGGTATTTTCATACCATTTTGCTTGCGTTTTACAGGTTAGTCGAATGAGTTTGGTATTGTTTTCCTCTCAATTTTGCACTTTTTCCCCCTTCAATAAAGATGTACAACCAACAAAAAACATTCTCCTTTTTTAAAAAGTTTTTTCCCTAGTAACTCTTAATATTTTGGTTCTCTCTTCTCCTTCCTTATAATCAATGTTTATTATTGTGTAATAATGTTTGCTTGGAGTTACTGATGGGCCAATGAAGATTGAGGAAGGTGTGGCAAGAGGTCCATTTCGATTGCTTGCTTATTATTGACAGAATTTGTGAGTATTGAGAGAGAGAAAGTGAGTGGAATAACAACACATAATATAACCGTACAGGAGTTAATGGACATGATTGCAGGCTCACAGGGTATAATTTTCTTAGTAACTTATCTCTTAGGCTTGAAAAGAGGTTTATCTTTTTTGTCAATTATTTGCCATTTTCTCTTATTTTCCCTTTTTTTGGGGGGGGCCTATTCACTCTCACTTTTCAATCAAATGTGTATTCTCTTCCTTTCAAAAAATAATGTAACGGTCCAACATTAAAAAAGAATAATGCTACGATTGCCTTCCTTTCGTAAAGAGTTGAAACACTTCAACAATGAAATAGCAATGCAACGCTTGTAATTATGAATGTGATGATAGCAATTTAAGTTGCAACAATTATTTTTCCTAAATCATAACTAACAGAACCATATCAAGAATTCTCATCTTCCACCCCCACTTTCGACTTCATAAAGCAAAGCACAAATCACATACACAGCAGAGAAAAATTCTTTTGTGCTTGCAATTGGATCTACAAGATAACTAAATATTTTATACTTTATTTCTGCTTTTGAATTTTTTTATGTCTTCTATATATATATATATATATATATATATCTATATATATATATATATATCAGACTGATATTATCAGTTTATGGGATTCGGTTAACAAGTAACTACATATGTATTGCAGTTGTTTTAGTTGTGATCGTTCATAACATTATTAACATATATCACATTTGCAGTTTCCGACAGTATGTTTCTTTGGCAATTTGACTTCATCTTCATGCCTTCTCTTCTGTGGAAGAAATTCTCTTTCTTTATATTCTATTTTTGTTTTGGTTTTGAGGTATATGAGCAGTCAATTCAATTGTTAACATGGATTTATTTGTAGTTTTTCATGTAACCAATGAGCTTGCACAATGAGAATTTGAACTAGTCCGACCGATAACTTCAAAACCAGATGATTAAAGAAAAAATAACCATTTTCCGATAATTTATTGAATGCTCTTGACATATAGAATAGATCTGATCAAACTTACTTTGCTATTTCACTTCTACCATTTATTGTCATTGTTCAAAATTTTGACAAAATGAAAAACTATTTATTTGTACGAGAATATCAAGTTATAACAATATATTTTAATTAATCTCTAGGATGACTTTGAAATTTCTACTGCATGGGATATCCCAAGACTACGAGTTTACAAATTATATTTCTCTCTTTTAAGCAAATTCTTTGTACAAAGATAGGTTTTTAAATTATAAAATTTTAATAATAATTATTAACCTTATTTTAATATTCTTTGACATTCGCGCAGGTAAATTAACTAGTTAAAAGAAAAAAAGAGAGGCTTATATGCCCATTAAATTTTTAATGCACAATAACATTCAGAAAGTTTATTTACCAATTAAACGTGCATAGATAATAAGACCACTACTCAAATTTATCTTTCCCATTCCATTATATTTTTTTTCCCAGCATTTTCCATTCCACCATTAATTGTTCGAAAAAATCATGACACCAAGTCACCAATATGTTGATCCGCCTTTTGAACATAATTCTTTTGCTGAAAAACTGTTTATGGGCAAACAAGAAAAA
Source organism: Nicotiana obtusifolia (assembly GCA_002018475.1). Taxonomy (NCBI): domain Eukaryota; kingdom Viridiplantae; phylum Streptophyta; class Magnoliopsida; order Solanales; family Solanaceae; genus Nicotiana; species Nicotiana obtusifolia. The sequence goes on along the minus strand of MCJB01023045.1, from coordinate 62,054 downwards.
AACAAGAAATATCTTATAGGCCATTTCAAATAGGCAAATTAGATTTCAAATGATGATTTGCACAAATAGGCTATTTAGTGCGTCACTATTTAAGTTTTGACCTTATTTAAATATATTCTGCCAAATTAGCATGCGAGTTAGAATTTGGTTGCAAGTCATGGCGAATCATAATCGTCACGACTTCAGTACGAACTGTGCCATAAATTTAGAATAAATTGTTCACCCACACATTTTTCCTTCAATATTGATCAGAATTGATCTAAATCAACTCTAAAATTGATATTCAATCATCTAATACTAATCACAAGAATTCTCAGTTGTTAGATTCAATTCAAAACTTCAAAAAGCAATAAACCCACTCTATTTTCTTCAACAATCAAGTAAAACTCACAATAGTTTTACAGTTTTTTCAACGAATCAATCCAAACTAACTACAAATAAACGAAGAGTCTATAATTTTTTGTAACACGTACGGAGAAAGAAGAGGAGAAGTTGTGGTGGATAATTTATATTTCTCAACCTTCTAAAAATAGGAAATGAAAGTTAAATGGGTGTCAAGCAGAGGACACTCCGTAAAAATTATTAGTACCATCTTTAGGACATATGATGAATTAATCCAAATAGGCGTCCATCTAATTTCTTAAACTAAAAATAGCCGATAAATGTATTATATATATATATATATATATATATATATATATATATATATATATATATATATATATATATAAAATTTATATATAATATGTGGAAATATATATAATTAATGTATAACCTATGTATACTAACTAGAAAAAGTAAACAGTGAATATAGCCAGCTATTTATATAACAGTCCCTTATTCTTTTCTATTCTTATGTTGTGAACAAAACATCTAATGTGCCATTTCAAAAAGATAAGTTAGATTCCAAAGTAAAAATTATACGGGACAATCACTTTGTGTAGTGGTGTTTAACCTGTACTCACTTTTCAAGCTGTTTTGCAGCTACACCCATTTTTATTTTAAACAGAATTTAATATACCTTTTTGTCCTTTAAATCCATCCTACATCATCTCGCTTCTCGTTATGCATAACCAACCCATTTTTGTTTTAAACAGAATTTAATAGACCTTTTTGTCCTTATAACCCATTCTACATCATCTCGCTTCTCGTCATGCATAACCAACCTTGGTTATGCATGACGAGAAGCGAGATGATGTAGAATGGGTTATGCATGACGAGAAGCGAGATGATGTAGGATGGGTTTGAAGGACAAAAAGGTCTATTAAATTTTGTTTAAAACAAAAATGGGTTGGTTATGCATGACGAGAAGCGAGATGATGTAGGATGGATTTAAAAGACAAAAAGGTCTATTAAATTCTGTTTAAAACAAAAATCGGTGTAGCTGCAAAACAGCTTGAAAAGTGAGTACAGGTTAAACACCACTACATAAAGTGGCTGTCCCGTATAAGTTTTACCTAAAATAGTGTGTCTGTGCAATTTGCTCGATTCCAAACTGACACGGCCCACTGCCTTCTGGCCCAATTAGCCCATTTCAACAGATAGCCCAAATCTAGTTAGTTGGATGTCCGTCGGTTCCGCCCTCCAATTCTATATAAACCCGAAATAAGGGGCTTCCTTCTATTTCCTCATCCTCTCTCTCTCTCCGGCATATCGAGTAAGTAAATAAACCCTAATCCCTTTTCCAATTTCGAGTTCCCCATTATTGGGATAACTTTATATTCATTTTAAAATTTCAAGCCATTTACCAACTCATTCTTACCATCCAAATATTGATTTAAATATTCTACTATTTTGAATGCTTTTGAAATAAATTAATTTAAGGTTCCCTTGATTCCTAATCAATCTGTCCAAATATATATTTGATTATCAGATAAATCGGTGGTTAACATAATAGCCAGCTCACAAGATTATCAATTATCATTACACTTAGATTATGCATGAGACATTGTAGGATAGTGTAGGAATAGGTGTAAGATTTGGAGAATCCCAAAGTATTTTGAAAAAGATATATTATGAGTAGTGAAATTATACCGACTCCAATGCAGCAGAATGGATATAGAGGATTTATATAGTTGAACTCAACTGATTTGGAATTGAGGGGTGCAGGGGCAGAGAGAGAATAGAAGCTACAGGTTCAATCAAACCTAGTAGCTTTGATACAAATCATGTATTTCTCTTAAGAAATTTAGTAAATATGAAGAAATATTAATTTAGAATCCAGTAACTTAAAAGATTTGGAATCTCGAATCCATAAGCTTCAATTCCTGTTTGGAGGGGGTTGTAGACTATCACTATCATGGACTGACCTATAATATAGGCTGCCATAGTATGTGCCCGTTCTCACTTTGGGTTGTGTAAAATGGTTTATTTTCATATGGAGGAGAGAATGCAGTTTAAGTTTACGGATAAATTGATTTGAATCAATTATCTAATTTCCAAAAAGAAATATAAAGATAAATTCCTGTGGTAAACCAGGGGTAGTTTCACTATATGAAATGTTATGGCAACTGTACAGACTCAAAATGATGATTGATCCTCGCATATACTAGAAGTTTTTGCACATGCAGTTGTACTGGTGTTTGTCAACTAAGTTCGTTCTGTGGTCATATGTTTACTTGTTTAGTGGGGAGAGCTGAGAGTCAACAGACTTGAGCAAAGTGTTGTTTTTGCTGATTATCTGTAGTTGCAATATTTTTGATTGCTATCCTTCTATTTCTTTATTTTTTCCCTTTTTTATGGTATACTATTTAAGTGGTGGCATGTTCTTCTTTGTGGCTATATGCAAGCTGCTAATATATCTTCTCTTTGAAGGTCCTTTTATATTCAATTCAGTAACTGCATAATCGTAATGGATCTTGATCTCAGAAAGTTTGGAAGAGGTAGGATGTTTTGAGTGTATTAAACTTTTTACAGTATTTGCTCCTAGATTGTTTCCCCTTTGCTTCAATATCGTAATACTTTTACGCGATGAATGCTAGTTTGTAGACCAGAATGCTCTTTCTTTTTTTTGATGAAGCAAGGGTGATTCATTAATAGGCATCAAGAAGATGCAAAAGGTACAAAAAGGTAGATAACTAGCTCCAGTACAAAAATCTATGCTAAGAACAGGAAGCTAATGAAATCCACAAGGTGATCTGCACTAGTTGCAGGGGAAAGATGAATCCAGCTAAATAGATTAACTAAGCAAATAGTCTTGAGGGAGTAGGTTGGAGTGAGATGCCATCAAAACACCTCTGATTTCTTAAAGTCCAGATACACCAAAAAATTACTGGTGGAACCATTCTCCAGATCCTCTTGATGGCTTTGTCAACTATCCATAAACACCAACTTTCATATGCTTGCTTTATTGTCTGAGGCATAAACCATTTCAGACCAAAAATTGAGAAGAAGAGATTCCAAATTTCACTTGCAACTGCGCAATGGAGGAAAAGATGATCAACACTTTCTGAATTTTGTTGACACATGTAACATCTGTTAACAAGTGTAATGTTCCTCTTGCTCAAGTTGTCTTGAGTGAGACATACCCCCTTTATAGCTATCCAGGTGAAGCAATTCACCTTGGCAGGCACCTTAATTCTCCAGAATGCTCTTTCTTATTTAGTGGAGTTTTGTTTTTCTGATAGCACATCTGACATTCATTAGTCTTTTCTAATGAAAGTCCGAGAACTTTATTATTCCATGGAATTTCTGGTTTGATGATGATTCCAAGGTCATCAACACTAGAATCTTAGAGAAATCTTGCTTGGTGCAAGATCAAAACTTTGGCATTAGGTGACTAACTTGTCGTCAAGATATATTTTGAATGATTAACTTGTGGTCAAGATATAAGCATGGCCCTTTTTGCTAATACGTAATTAGTCACACTCATGGGGATCCATTATTACATATACTTATAGTATAGACAGTGGTGGAGCCAGAATTTTCACCAGGAGGTGTCAAAATATAAAAGTATGGATGCACCGAAAAGTTTAGGGAGTCAATGTATAATAAATATACATAAAGCTGAAAAATTTATCTAGCAATACAATGTTTTTTCCGACGAAGGACCCTTGGTTGAATGTGGCTCCGCCACTGCTTATAGAGGCAATTATCTAGTTTTTTTAGCATGTCTCCTCCAGCAAGTACTTCTAATGCTGATTTTATCTAAAAGTAACCATCTTTTCTTCCATTGAAGTATGTTGAAGACATGTGGAGTATATGATAATTGATATCCTGTGCTTTGTCCTGGATTCTCTATGTATCTTTTTTCATTTTAACCTTCCCCCCCCTCCCCCCCCTCCCCNCTCCCCCCCCCAAAAAAAAAAGAAAAAGTAAAGGAAAAATAGAATACTCAGTTTAATTTATATATATCTGGTAATACCTTCCGGAGCAATGGCTCAAAGCAGTGCTAGTTTTGTTTTAAAAAAAAAAAATCTGAAATCATTTTCCTACTCATTGATAGTGTAGCAGAACTCTATAAAATAGTGGTCAAGAAATAAACTGTTTTGTCTGAAATAAACTTGTTCTTCAACTTTTCATCACCTCCTATGGTCGACAAACTCCTTTTTGATTGATTCTATTACTATATTCACTGTCCATCAGAGCGTCACGATGAGAAAAAAAGCTCGTGAGGTTTAAAACAGTGATAGAGCAAAATTGCAGCTTCAAAATGCTTCTGATCATAAACAGATCAGTTGATGAAATTTGATGAAAGTCTTATGCTGACTACTTCTGACATGTGTTACTGCCACGCTGTATTAGATATTACAAAATCTTTTCTCTGACATTATTTTAGCTCATAGGAGATCTGTAGGAGGGAAACTTTTATTTTCCTTCCACAAATCATTTATAGACTAGGCAGAGTTAACTTATTGATTGTGATTAAATTAGGTGTACTAATGTTACTACGAGGCCTGGATTAACAATGCAACATAAATGTTATATATTCATTGACATTAACAATATATGTTTGTTTCTATGTTCCTCCCGAGTTGACTAAAGAGGTAGTGGGTGACATATTCTTTACTATCTCTCGCTACATTTCATACCTTGTTAATTGCTCTATTCCACATTCAAGATTTTCCACACCATAAGTCAGCTAAGTGAAGTGTTTAACTTTGCTCATGCCACATAAAGTGGATTATAACCTACTGAGCTCAGGTTCTGAGAGTACGTTTAGAACAGAAAAGAAATGTTCGAAACCATTTTAAGGTCTGTGCTTGCCACTGAGCTCAGGTTCTGAGAGTATTTTTAAAACAGAAAAGAAATGTTCGAAACCATTTTAAGGTCTGTGCTTGCCACTGAAATATTAAACAAGGAAATTTGCCGGACTCTGGGAATGTCATGGGGCTAGGAGGAAATAAAAGTGATATATGGCAAATTTAAGGTGGCAGGTGAAAAATGATAAAGATGAGAAGAAAGAATTGAAATGGTCAAGTGAAGCATAAAATGTGAATTGAACTATTGCCGTGTGGGTTCAATTTTGGCTTTAACATTAGCTTTACCAATGTTTTTACGTTCTCTCTATTGGATATTTTGTTATCTGAATGGATTTTTCCATCATGTGGGCCTGTTTTCTTGTGTCTTCAGGACCTAGAGAACTTGGTGGTTCAGTTGATCTTTTAGACCATTGTAAACTTAGGAAACATCTTTATTTTTTCTGCAAAAGGTCACTGCCACTCTCTCTATGTGAGACGCAATACCTCAGGAATGTGGTGGGGGACACAAAAATAAGGAAAGGTGAAGGAATGGAGCTCGATCAGCTGTCCCAAAATTCCTCCTGTGTGGGGAAGAGACACGTACAGTTGCATCCTTTTGGCTTGGATCTTCTTACAGATGCTTTTCAGCTAAGAGAAGCAACATCCACTGATCTGCCATTGGTAATAATCCACCATTTAATCCTCAATGTGCTCTTTTACTGTTTTGGGAAGTGCTAGCTCAAGCCTTCATCTGCTGTACTAATCCAGTTCTGTCATAAAATTTCCTCAGTAACTCATGTTTGTGTCAATAGGCAGAACTGGGGTTCCCTACAGGTGCATCTAAATTGAAGAATGAAAGCAAGGAAAAGAAGAAACATAAAAAGCACAAACACAAAGATAGGTCGAGGAAACCGGATCCTAGTAGTTGCATTGATAAGGAACCTAAATCAAGCAGGGTTAACAATAAGGAGAAAAATGGGAGCAAGATACAGAATTACGGTCCAGATATGTTTCTGAGACAGCAAGTAAAGGTAACACAGTATTCGGGTTTTATGTCTGCGATATTGGTTAAATCCAGACTGAAACTTGACTTCTTAGAAATTTTCTATAACTTAAATGCTTGTGCTAGGTTTGCGGACTGAGAATGAATTTTATGCTTCTTGTCATGGTCCTGTTGTTTCATATCTTTTCCCATGATCGAATTCTTAGTTTCATCTAATATTTTCAATTAAACTCTTCGAGCATAAAAATGTATACGTGTTGAACATATTTGCAGTTAGTGGTAAATATCTGTATGGGAGAATGGTTATGTCCAAACACGTGGTTGAGATGTATGTTCTTGCTAAATTTCTGCTATGACATCTATAGGTCAATATTATTGCCCTTTATGAATCAGTTAATTTTTTTTTTTAAACCCCTCCCAAATTAGGAGGATCTATAGTGTTTCCACACTTTCCTCCAGTGTGACTCAAACTCACGACCTAACGGTCGTGGGTGTAGGTTCTTTTACCAACTGAGCAAGCCATGAATCAGTTAAACTTACAGAGATATTTGTGGAGCTTAGACTTTTATTGAAGTAGCTGATATCTTTGTCATTATTACATCGAGTAACCATTGTCTATTGATTACTTTTTCAGAAGCCAAGAACTGATGGCAATGGAGTTCTTTCTGGTATCCAAACATTCCAGAAAAATGAGCTAAATAAGGTAACTTTCGTCTCTCTGTTATTGAACAAATTTTTCTTTAAGTAGAAAGTCCATAGTGATGTGGGTTAACTTAGATAAGTAGCCACTTGGTTCCATTGGTGGGGAAGCGTTGCTTCATATTTTTCTTTTTCAATGCATGAAAAATGAATTGATAATTTTCTCAACTCATGACATATAATGCATGAAGATCTGAAAGGTTTGTTTTCTTTTCAGCGAAAGTTGGGATATATTGTCAAACATACATTTATTTAGTTGGTCTGCTGTTTTCCTTTCTTTTCCTTTTTTGGGTCCCAAACTAGCGAGTGTCTCAACTGAAAGCTTGAGATATGGAGAAGCACCTTGGAGAGTAAGAGCTTTAGGATAAGTAGAAGTAAGATTGAATACATGCACTGCAAGTATAGTCAGCAAGAAGAAGTTGGGGTGAGACTAGATGCAATTGCGGTGCCAAATTATATATCTAGGTTCATTGTTTCAAGAGAATGGAATGATAGATGAACATGTTATCCGTAGAATTAAACCCGATGATTGAAATGGAGAAGTGTTGCCGGGGTGTTATGTGATAGAAGGATGCCTACCAAAGTGAAAGGTAAAGTTCTATATAACAACTATAAGACCTGCTATGTTATATGGTAGCGAATGTTAGGTTGCTAAAGTCCAACATATCCATAAGATGAGTGTTGTAGAGATGCGGATGCTAAGATGGATGTGCGGTCATACAAGATTGGATAAAGATTAAAATCAACCACATTCGCCAAAGGTGCAAGTAGCACGCATTGAGGATTAAATGAGAGGTCACTTCGAGATAGTTTGGTTATGTTTTGCGTCGCGTTACAAAGGCACCGGTCCGTAGGTGTTAAACTATAGTGAGTGAAGGTGTTAAAAGGGGACAAGGTAGACCTAAAATCACGTGGAAGTAGTTGTATGGAAAAGCCTACAAATTCTTGGAATTAGTGCAGACTTAACTGTATATAGGGCACAATGGAAAAAAATGATCCATACATGTGATACTTACTAGTTAAGGATATGCTTTTAATTTTTTTTTTTTGATCAGGTAAGGTAACTTTTATTAAGAAACTTCAAAAAAGTACCAAGGGGTACTTTCAAAGTACAAGTACAAGCACAAGCAAAACATCATACGAAAACAATTACAAATAAAATTTCTAAATTCCATAAAATCTAAGAGCTGCACCAAGTCTTTTACTACCCTTTCCTTACACCAAAAATATAGATTCTGCAAACAACTATTTTTCAGCGTATAAATCTGTGTCCTCTGATCTTCTTTTGTTCCTTTCTAGCCAGATGGTCCATATGATGCATAAAGGGGATAGTCATCCATATCTTTTTCTTCCTTTTGCCTACTGATTGACCCTGCCAACTTTCCAGCAGACTTCTAACACTGTTTTGCTTTTAATTTGTTAGAGAACTTTTGATATTATTACATTCTTCTTATTATATATATATATATATATTTATTTATTTTCACTTTTTTTTTTGGGGTATTAATGATGATTTGAGTTGGACTTAAAGAAAGAAGTGAGGATTCATATCGCCGATCCTAACTTTTTGGGACTGAGGCTTAGTTGTTGTAAACTTGGTGAGGTTACTTATTAGTTTTGTGCTTTCACATATAGATGGACCTGGGTACACAGCATGAACATGCATTAATTTGTGTTGGTGTGAAATCGTACATCATGGAATATACCTGTGAGAAGAGTGATACATTGTGGATTAACTAGTTTTTTTTTTTTTTTTTTTGTTTTGTTTTCTTGGATTAGGCATTCAGACGTTCATGAGAGGGCATCATTGACGCCGCAAATCTGGTTGCGAGAGTAGTAGCAAAGCACATTCAAATTTTCCGCATTAAAATTCATCGGGTATAACAGGTTTGGATTCTGTATTTAGTTTTAAGTTTTTTTGGTGAATCTCGTTTAAGATATTGCTTAGTTATCAATTTAAGTTCATATATTTCTGTCATCAAACTTTTAAGGATCAACTTCTAAAGTTGTTTACAAGCTGCCGGTGTTTTCTGTTGCAGGTATACCATGTCTGAGTCAGCTTTCAATTGGTTTTAATGGTTCCTAAGAGATATTAAGAGGTTCTGATTGGATAATTATACGTAACGCCCTCTTCCTACTTTCTAGGGAATAGTAGCCCTGTTGGTTTTTTGGATCAAGATAATTCAGATTTGTAAATTAGGAAAATATTGAAGGTGAAAATTTTATGTTGCAGTTGATAATCATACCTATGTTTAAAGATACTCTATGGAGACACATGTGTCTTGAGAAAAGTCCCGCTTACATTGTATTAGCAACCTTACATTGTACAAAACCATATAAGAAGTAACAAAAGACTTTTGCTTTCGGGGATAATACTAAACCACGGTAACTTATTCATGTAAAATTACTTGAAAAGTGAGAAACCTGAATTCTCAATGGTAAATCCACCATCAATAACAAAATCTTGGCCGCTCACACTCTTGGACTCATCACTTGCGAGGAAAACAGCTGTTTCAGCCACATCATTTGGAGTGAATACTGCACCATTTAAGGTCGAATAAACATCACCTTCTTTGCCCATCTTCTTTAAAGAATCAAAAGCCATTTGTGTAAGAACAACGTATGGTGAAACACAATTCACACGAATGCCATAGCGTCCTAAATCAACTGCAGCATTCCTAGTAAGTCCTAAAACTCCATGCTTTGAACTCGTGTAGGCATGAGAACAAACACCACCTATCGATGAACAAACACTACCAGTAACAATTATGCTACCTTGACGACGAGGGATCATGACTCGGGCTGCTTGTTTAATCCCAAGAAATGTTCCTGCACGGGAAATTTGAGCTTTTAGTTGTTGATATATCAACAGCAAATTCTTGTTTTAATCCTTGTGATATTTGGTTAATTAAGTACTTTTAACTTTCAATGTGCACTTTTGTTCCTTCTGCTCGTAAACCATTCATGTGTAATGCTTAAGGCATATTCATATATTTCTAAAAATAATCTAAATATAACATATTTGATACATAAAGGGATTAAAAGCACACATTTTGATTAATTCTAAGTAAAATATGCTTAGTGTGAAATATTTCAAGGACCAAAGTCAGGATATATCAATAACCTATCGATAAAAAGTGCGATTATCCCGTACCTACGAGGTTAATACTGATGACTTTTTCGAATCCGGATTTTTCATTATCAAGAATGTCAGATTTTACAGCTCCCATAATACCAGCATTGTTGTACATGATGTCTAGCTTGCCATACTTGGATACAGCAACGTTCACAGCATTTTCTAGTTCTTCTTCTTTAGTAACGTCACAATGCACAAATGTGGTTGATGATGTATCCAATTCTTTGCAAACTTCTTGTGCCAAATCGTCTTGGATATCTGCAATCACCACTTTCGCTCCATGTCTTGAGAAAAGTGTTGCAGCTGCTTTACCGATGCCGCTAGCGGCACCTGTTATAATTGCAACCCTACCTTCAAGCCTAAAATAATTAATAATGATCATGCATGTTATCTTTAATATTTTACCTCGAGTTAAAATTATAATAACAGTGTAAAAATTCTTTATAATATGTATCGGTGTATATAATTTAAAGCTTTCATTTTATAAGTCGTGTTCGTGTAAGATTTACGTATAGTGTAAATTAGACAAAGAGATAGAAATAAGAAAGAATGCAATAGTAAACATGTTTAAATCAATCAAATAGGAAGGGGATGTTACATCTTAAACTTTAAGCATTTATTCCTAAAAAAGAGAGGTTAAACAATAAAGTACAAGAAAATGAATGAAATACTCATAACTTCTCACTATTCATACCCTTGGAGGCTTAATGATAGTAACAAATTTTGGCCATTTTGGCAACAAATCCTTTATCGACCCCGATTCTGCTCCACGAATTAAAACCAATAACATAATAGAGAGAAAGCTGCGGAGAAAGATAAAGTATATTCATATTTTGTAGAGTATAACACGTATTATCATACTTTATTGTTTCCAAATAAAGAACACACACATATCTCTAGTCGAGACCAAATTTCAATTTTGAGTTTTCAAAAGGGTTAAAGTTACCTACAACGATAATGAAAAGATTTTTTACATCATGATGTAACTTAACTGGATATAGCAAATTATTAATCATATTTTTCAAATTGCTATATATACATATTTGTTACATGTTGTTGTATGTCAAGTTTAACATAATGGTGTAAAGATCCTTATACATTATCAATGAACAAATTCTTTCAAAAATTATCATGGACAAATATTGCATGACAGAGTAACTAGAACATGTACTGCTCTTTATTTGGGCACGATTCAAACTTATATAAAACACATTACAGTAGCAAGGAATGTCTTACCTTCTTGCCAAATGTGCAGCCATTGAAAAATGTATTAGCCCTCAAAGACTTCAAGTGGAACAAAAAAGCAATATGCTTGGACGCGTGATATATCATAATGATTCGACAAATTGAGATAGGTTTATCCTTTTGCGCTATATAAAGAATATATATAAAGAATAGGGCAGAAGGATTCTTAGCCACAGATTATCAAAATGATCCGATAAACTTTGACGTCTGGTCCCAGGAAATGCTATGTGGACCTTGCACCAGAAACTGAAAGGTCTTACTATAGAGCTAAGTAGGTGGTCCAGGGATATAGTGGATGTGTTTGAAAGGGTCAAAGTCTTGGAGAATGAGACCATAGCGTATGAAGAGGCATATGAGCTTGATGTCTCTGACCACAATTACAATGAGGTTTAGAGGTGGACCCAGAATTTGAAGGCGGCGGAGCACATGAGCGGACTGCTCAACCAGTGACCACGTTGGACTTTAATTTTGATCTTAAAAGTTGCAAGCAAAATATATTGCCGGTTTTAACACATATATTCGAAATTTTTGCCAGACGTTAACGGAATCTGGTCACCCTCTAATCTCTACGTAGGTCCGCCTCTGAGGGGGTCCTTCATAGAGCACAAGCAGAATACAAGATGCAGGATTCTATTCTCAAGTGAAAAAGCTAGAATTTCATGGGCTGAAGAGGGAGATACTAACTCCAAATATTTTACAGTGTATTAACGAGAAGAGGTGGAGTTCACATATTCATAAAATCAAGGATAGCATGGGAATTGGGTAGAGGAGAAACAAGAACTCTTAGATGCTGCAATTGAATACTTTAGCCACATGTTAACTGAACAAGGGAATGGGTCCAATATGCACATTTTGCGATGGCGTGATCACTTAATAGGAAGAGAACGATGATTTGCAAAGATTACCAACAAAAGAACAGATTAAAGATGCCATTTTCTCTACAGATCAAAGCAGCACAGCTGGTGCAGATGTATTTAGTGGACACTTATTCAAGTTACCTGGGATATTATAAAGGAGGAGATAAAATGTAATAAATCGAGTAAACTCTACTTTAGGAGACTTATAATATTTTTTCTTAGCAGAAGCGGGTTGTCCATGACTCGAACCACCGGTCATTAATAATTCACACGTTATCGGGTGAACTCTCTAGGTCCACAGTCTAAAACCCCTTCAATGATGTAGAGATATCTGACCCTAGCCATTCTCTAGACCATTTAGAGAATGTCTTCCAACACCTGTAATGATGTTGATATAGATTGTGTTTGGCCTTGGGGTTAGGCTAATTAATGGGCCTAATTAGCTAGCAGCCCTTATGAATATACTATACCCAAAAGCTATTTCCCAAATACTCCCACTGCTCAAACTCCATTAATGTAAGGGAAAAACTTTCTTTTATCTCTCTTGCATCATTCATACTAGATAAATAGGCCGTGACTAGAATATTATGAGGGCACGTTGATACATCTCTCTTGATCTTATGTATCTTAGTTTCTTGTATTCATAATTATGACTCATATGTCATAACTGTTACAAGCAAACACAAATCAAATGAGATGTCATCAATGATAAATATTATAAGCTGTGTGATTTCAAACTATCCATATGATAATTTATTTAAAATCTCGTCTCATTTTCCATCAATGCTAAATTAATAAAGGCGATAACCTATGCAAGAAGGTTGACCTCTAGAAATACCTTTCAATAAAAATAAGCACAACAAGCATTTATAACACGAGTGTACAATGAATATTCATAATAAGAATGTGTACACATATTAAAAAGTAATAAATACATGTGTACGTTTAAGAAGATAAAATAACAAATCAAAGCCTATATAATCCTTGAAATCAACCATGTTTAGAAATATATCTCAAGGAATTGTCTTATGATCAATGAGTCTGCAACCATTTCTTTTCTGCAAATATACTGTATGTTCATTTCCTGGTGGGCTACCATATCTCTTATATAATTGAACTGGGTATTAATGTGTTTGGTTTTGCAATGATGTTTCAGGTTCGTGGTTCTTGCAATCGCAGCTTGACTATTACAATAGACAATTATTGGATCAACATTAGTTGCATCATCAATCAACTGCACCAATTTTTTTAACCCAATAACTTCTTGTGCAACTGAGGAGAGAGCCAAAAACTCGGCTTTCATTCGGATAAGGTCATACATGATTGCTTCTTATATCTCTATGGTATAGCATTATTATTGAGCAAAACATAATATCTATAGGTGGACTTTCTCTCATTCATATCTCCTCCATTATTAGCATCACTGTATCCCCTCAAGCATATATTGCCATTGCTCTTAAAGCAAAGTGTATATAATTAGAAGTTCCTTTCAGGTACCTTATGATCTTTTTAACTGCTTTTTAGTATTATGGGTTGGATTTGATATCTACTTATCAAGTCAACTACAAAACAAATATCAGGGTTAGTACACAACATGACATACACTATACTAGCAACAACACTGACATAAGGAACTCGACTCATTTGTTCCTCATCTTTTGAAATCTCATGATACATTTTAGTACTCAAGGCATCTTTTTAGTTGATTGGAGTATCAATAGGGTTACAATTTTACATACTGAATTGTTCAAGAACCTTTCTAATGTAAATCTCTTAAAAAAGATACAATAATTTACTTGAACGTTCTCTCAAAATCTTTACTCCTAGAATATATGTCACTTTATCCATGTCTTTCATTTCACAAAATTAGATGATAATCATGTCTTACCCTCGTTTAAATACTCCATATAATTTATACTATTAATATGTCATCAATATATAATGATATAATCTTAAAATTGCCCTTAGATTTTTTGGTATAAACGTAATGGTCTTCATGAATCATTGCGAAGACACTAGAAGTGACTATACCATGAAAGCGAATATACTACTGCATGAAGATTGTTTAAGTTCATAAATAGAATTCAAAAGTTTACAAATCTTATGTTTGTGATATTTTTGGATAAAACCTTTTATTTGTTCCATATATATCTCTGCACTTAGTTCTCCATTGAGAAAGATAATTTTTACATTCATTTGATGCAACTCTAAACCCAAGTTAGTAACAATAGCAGAATTAGGCGAATGTGGTAAATCATACAATAGGTGAGAAAGTCTCCTCGTAGTCAATCCCTTCCTGTTGTGTATTTCCCATAGAAATTAGTCATCGAACCTTATATCTCTGAATAATACCATTAGCCTTCTTCTTAATTTTGAGAACCCATTTGGTTTTAATAGCTTTGCGTTCTTTTGAGAGATTAATTAGATCCAAACTTGGTTGATTCTCATGGACTCCTTTTCTTCTTCTATTACATTTATCCATATAGAAAATAGTCTCTTTCACGTTTTTAGCTCATTTTCCTTTTGGAGGAGCACCATAAAAAGTTCACCCCTTCAATATCTAAATGACAACGAGGGATTCTTTGACGATTGCTGTGTCACTTGAGATTCATCAGTTCTTAATGTCCCCGGTTAAAACAACTTCGCTCCCACTTGGACCAAAATTATTTATCTCACTTCCATTTGTAAAAAGATTATATTTGCTCCAATCTACTTGGATCAAAATTATTTATCTCGCTCCAATTTGCAACAAAATTATATTTCTGCTCTTACTTGGAGCAAGATCATTTTAATTCTCATTACATAATGAAGGTGGGTCGTGATGAGAAACTGATTCATCATAACCCAAAATCTCCGCTCTCAAATGAAGGTATCCTGTATGACCTAAGTCCTTAATTTCATAAAGAGATAAGACTTGCTTCTTTAGAAATTCATTCTCTAAAGATTGTGACATCTCTAGATTCAAATTTAGTTACACTCCCACTGTCTTGCAGCCCCATGAACACATTACCTTTTGAGGCCTCTGAATATCTAACGAAGATATTTTTGTTTTGCTTCGGTTAATGGGAGGAATTGTGAACATAAGATGCACATCCCTAAGGTTTCAAAACATATAGGTCAGGTTTTCTACCAGTGCATAGCTCATATGGCATATATGTAACTAATTTTATTATTACACAGTTATTTCTGAAGACCTAGTCTATTTGAGATTTCCTTCTAATTCATATTTTATCTTGTTCAAATTCTCTTGAAATACCCTAGCCTTTTCATATTCATCAGAAAGATCAGTTTTAACCCTTTTCGATGCACTCTAGTTTTTCCTGAATGTTTGTGGCTAGTTTTTTTCCTTTAGTTGGAGCATCACGAAGTTTCCTATTTTTAGTTTCTAAAGCTGCATTTTCATCACCTTTTGTAAGAGCCTGGTCTTTTAGATCAGTAATGAGAATTTTCAGGTTCTCCTTACTTATTTCTAAGTCTTTATTTTCAAATCTAAGTGATGCATAATCATTCATGGGTTAATCCTTTTCAGCAGATATCTTTTGATATGCATCAATCAAGACATTAGACAAAGACATCAGTTTTTTTTTAGAGTAAGAATGAATTTTATCGTTAACGTCGCGAAAGCTTACCTCAGGTTTGTCTTCATCATCAACATCTGAATTTGAATTTGCCATCAAGGAAAAAAGGTCTTTATGTTATCAAGGATTGAACCTCTTTATTACTGTCTTTATCGTCAGACTCATTAGTTAAGGCAGTTTGCATAATAGCCATCACCCTTTTACAAATTTGTTTACAGCCTTATTAGTCAACATGCTTCTAGAAACCGAATCCCTTTTATGTTGTTTTAACTTTTTAGGATTGTTCTGCTTCTATTCAATTTCTCATATTGGACAATCCTTAATAAAGTGATTCTTCTTACCACACTTGTAACATTCATCAATATTATTCTTCTTTGGAGCTTTTGGTTTGGATGGAGTACTCTTGTTTAGACATATACTCTTTTTGATTGCTCGCTGAAAAAGCCGAGTAAGCAGTTCCATGTCATCCTTTTCAACATCGTGCTTTTGAGTGATTTTAAGAACTAGGTTCTTGGGTTTGCGAGGTTCAGCCGTCTATCGATCTAGATGATATTGATGCAATTTTAGCTTGTATGTCTCTAGATTTTCGATAAGGTCATCAAGGGACATTGTGTTCAGATTTCTTGCCTCCGTTATTGCATTGATCTTGCTATCTCAGGAGGGTGGCAGTGTGCTCAAGATTTTCTTATAATATTATTTCTGGGAATAACTTCTCCAAGGGATATCAACTCATTGATGATCAATATAAGCCTTGTATGCATCTCTAGGATAGCTTTTCCCTCCTTCATCTAGAAAATTTCATACTGCTTAGTGAGCATGTTAATTTTTGATTGTTTGACTTGAGATGTACCTTCATGAGCACATTGCAGGTGTCCTATATTGACTTTGCGTCTTTACATGTTAAAATTGTATTGTACTTATCTGGTCCAATGGCATAAATTAAGATCTTTTTAGCCTTTGCATTCTTTTGAACACGCTTAACATCTTCTTCAATACACTTGTCTCAAGGCTTTGGTCCAGTAGAGGTTCCTTTGTCATCAGTTATCATAGGAATCTTAAGACCCTTTTCAACAACGTCTCAAAATTTCAAGTCTTTCTCCTTCTAGAAAGTCGTTCATCCTCACTTTCCACTATCCATAGTATATTCAGCTGAAAATTGTGGACTAACAATTGATTGTCCTTTTTGAGCGTCTGGTGGTGCATCCATCTTGGATCTTCTCAATGTGTTAGCCTCTGATAAAAGAACCTACTCTGATATCAACTGTTATTTAGGTTTGTGCCGTGACACCAGGGGAGCGGGGAAGAAAATTGTGTCTTACCCGCTTTTTGCGAATCAAAGAACCTGATTTTTTGATATACCCAAACCAAACACAAATAGCTAGTGAAGTGCGGAATATAAAGAATACAACAATTTTTACGTGAAAAACCTCTTTGTTTAAAGAATTAGAAACCACGACCTACCCTCGAAGAAATTGCCTTCAAAACTTCTCTAACTTCAAAGAACAATTATATGTTACAATTGGGTAACTACGGAGACTAACTCTGGTATCCTACCCCTACAATCAACTCAATCGTAGCGACCACATTCTATTCTAGTCTAGAAAGCAAAAGAAAAACATTAATGTTATTGTGCTAACCTATAGTTACACTTCTCAGAACCAAATAGGTTATAATTCATGTATAATAAACTCACATAACAGCTAAAGAACTAAACAACTTCGTCTTCAGGAATAAGTTTTTTAGTTGAACAATTTGACTCCTTTAAGAGCACCTTCTTGACGTGATTGCTATTGAAAATAGTAAATTTTTGATTTGTGTGAATAGCATTTTTTCTGAATGGTACCAATAGATTTCTTTATATAGGTGTGAGAGTGGCCAAAATTCTTCTCGAATTAATGTTCCAAACATAGAATATTTCATTTAAGTAAAATCTCTCCAAATTTAATTTGGTTTTCTTATTTGTTTCTACCTCCTCAACCTTTTCTTTCCATGCAAGTTTATTCCATATTTGTTGAAACCCTTTTAGAACACAGATTACACCAACTAAGGTCTTTCCTTGCCGCGCACGAACTGGCTTTCTTCGTAATCTAACTTGCACACGTATTCCGTCTTTTCGTGTCTGATCAGCAGTCTACGTCATCTTACTATGAACCTAATTCTTTTGACATCTGCATGTGATATCTGCATCAGTTTAGTAGTATTGTATCCAGTCCATGAAATATATTTCATTTAATACAAATTGATCCTAGTTTGTCAATCATCAAAATACATCCATGCTAGAACATGCTCAGCTCAACATATTATATAGCTGCATTTGGCTTAAGGTTAGGCTAACTACTGGGACTAACTAGCTAGTGTTGCACCCTATTTTGCATGAGTCAAAACAAGATTCTAGTGGTTTCACTATTGATGATAAAAGAGAGTAGTCACCTAATATTTGAAGGTATACTAGCGTCACGACCCCATTTTTTCCACCTTAGGATGTTGTGATGGCACCTAGTCTCTATAACTAGGCAAGCTCAACATTTAATAATATTCACAAAAGTAATCAAATAGGAATACTAAAGTAAAACCGATAAAACTCATGAAGTCTTCCAAAATAGAATCTCAACAACAACTCTCCCATAATTGGTGGAACTGAGTTATAAGCTCTACAAAATGATGTAGAATATCTACTACAACACCGTCTGAGTGAGAAAATACAACAGAATGAAAAGATAAGTGAGCGTGACTCCGAGGCCTGCGAACGCCGAGTAGGTATACCTTGAAGTCTCCGACAAACAGCATAATCAAACACTAACAATCAGCACAAGCAGACATACCTTAATATGCAAATAAATATTTGTAAGCGTAGTATGAGTACACCACAACAGTACCAAGTAATTATCAAGACTAAATTCGGTGGAGTAGTGACGAGGCCTGGTCAAGACACATACTAGGACATAATAAACAGAATGAAAACATAATAATAAGAAGTAATAGAAGGTGGAAAAATAACTGATACAAAACAAGTTAATAACATAGACTAATACCGGAATCGTAAGCATAAAGATAACATAAAGGAAGCAATCAAAGAGAACCACCATAGTCTAATACGAATCCAAATTGATAAGACAAGGAAGAAAAAAAATGACAAGAATGTTTCACCAATAACTCCTTACAACATGAGATAAAAACAAGAATCACAAACGAAGTACCACCTTGATGTTTAGCGTAAAGTATATATATTTCTATGTATATCGCTTCATATTTGACTTTTGTTTCGTGAAAGTGGAATGTTAAATGCTACGATTCATGTTAATTTGAAGTGTTTTTATGTGTAGGAATGAGTCGTGAGCAATTGGGGGCGAAAAAGCGCAAGAATTAAACCAAAACAGAACAAAATCGGACAAGGTTGCATTTGGGCGCCACAGACAGCTCCTGGCGCCACCTGTGGCTCTGAAGGCAGAAAGGTCATTGGAAGCAGCGCCCTGGTGGGCGGCTGGCGCTACCCAGGGCGCCGATGACGCAGAGCTCTCCTATTTTTCTCGGGACACGGTTATTTTTGGCCCTACACCTCCCCAACACGTATATAAAGAAGTATAAACTTAATTTTAGAAGAGGAGACGTGATTTTAGAGCAAAAACACACAACGGAATCGGGAGGAAGCAAGAACTCTCAGTTTCTTCAATCTTTTCTAGTATTTTACAATTGATTCAAACTTTATACTTTGGTTTGATTAGATCATGGGTGGCTAATCACCCATTGTTCTGGGGTTGTGATTAGCCATGAATATTGTTGTTTGATATTAACTTTACCTTGATTATAATTCACTAATATATGGTTGTTTCTTCAATTCTGTGTTTAATTGCTTAATTTTCTGGCCAACAGTTAGGTTCTATTTACTATTTATGTTATGCTTGGGAAAGCTGTGTTTAGATTAGAGAAGAGTTGAAGAGGGCATGATCTTAACCCTTAGGGGAAGCGGATTTGTGGTTAGGATAGGAATATACCTAATCAACGTGCTTAATTAAATATCTTGATCTTATTACATTCTTAATAGGTTGATTCCATAGGAATATAGGCGTTCATCTATTGAGAATAGGCGAGTAGTACTTCGGGAGAAGGCTATGAGAATATTTATCAATTAATTAGCAACCATGAGTGAATTATATGAAAGGGAGAGTTAATTAGAACACAATAAGATTGGTAAATTAATCACAACCCTGGAATGCTTATCTCTATTGAGTAAATACAATCACTTAGTTATTTGATAATTTAGTTATAACTTAAAATTGTAGTTTAGTATAATCACTTATTGAACTTGAATTTTGCTTGATTGAATAACAATATTAGTGTGTTAGTAAGTAGTTGATATAAGTCCCTGTGGGTACGATATCTGTACTCAAAATCCTATATTACTTGTCGACCACGTATACTTACGTGTGCGTTACGGAGCAACAAGTTTTTGGCGCCGTTGCCGGGGTCTTAAAAATCTGCTACTTTACCGAATTAAGCTTATAATTGTTATTTGTTCAAGTTTTACTTATCGGTTTACGTTTTTTTTGTTGACACAGGCTCTTCTCTTGAATGCGGAGGAGTAGAAGCGCAAACAATCTTCTTTCCTTTGATCCTGAAATTGAATAGACACTTCACAGAGTGAGGAGAGAGGTCGAAGCGAGAACTAGAATAGAAAGAGAGTTGGACATCGTAGTTCAACCACAGCTAATAGAGATGGCAGGTAATGCAGAGCGTGCGGTGATAGAAGCTGCAAGGCCCAATCTTGCTAATATGACTCAGGCTATTGTGAAACCTGAGATCACACGGCATTTTAGACTCAAACAGTATATGGTACAGCTGATTTAGTCGACAGGACAATATGTGGGTTTATCTCATGAAGATCCGCAGAGGCATATTCAAAATTTCTTGGAAATTACGGATACCTACAATTATCCGAACGTTTCCAAGGATTATGTCAGGCTGACACTGTTGCCCTTTTCACTATTGGGGGAAGCAAAGGAATGGCTGCAGAAAGAGCCCGCAAATTTAATCCACACGTGGGACGATCTAGCCAGGAAATTCTTAATCAAATTCTTTCCCACCGAAAAGACAAAGTCACTGAGAAGTCAAATTCTTGGGTTCGAACAACGGGATGGAGAAACTATTCGTCAAGCCTGGGAAAGATACAAGAAGCTACATAGAGATTGTCCGCATCATTGTCAAACTGATGAGGTTTTGGGACATACTTTTGTTAATGGGTTAGATGAGGCCTCAAAGATGAATCTTGACTCGGCTTGTGGAGGTAGTTGCATGGCAAAACCATATAGCGAAATCCAACTCTTGCTGAATAACTTCACTGCTAATGATCATAACTGGCTAGGAGATGGCGATTCACGCAAGGCAATTAAACAGAAGGCAGCTGGGTTGATTGAGCTTGATGACTTAGCAGCCATGAGAGCTGAGATGGCAAAAGTGGCAAGCCAGATGAACAGAATGACAATGCAATAGGTACAGCCGAGGCAACAGGTACAACAGATGTCTCTGTGCTGCGAAATGTGTGCTGACAACCATACGAGTGACATGTGCCCCATGAATCCAGAATCTATATATTATAACCCGAATTGGAGGAATCATCCTAACTTCTCATGGCGTAGAAATCAGCATAACCAGAATCAGTATAGACCCCAAGGAAATTTCAATCAACCTCAGAAGCAACCTCAACTGGTAGAAGAGAATACAAATGAATTGTTGGAACAATTGGTGCTTGACAATAAACAGTTCAGGACCGAATATCAAGCCCTCACCATAACAGCAAGAAATTTGGAGCGACAAATGGGACAGCTTGCCGGTGCTCAAAATACTAGACCAGCTGGAGCGCTCCCTAGTGACACTGAAGCAAATCCTAGGGCGACCCTTAATGCCATGTCGTTGAGGAACGGGAGACAACTAGAAGAAGTTGAATCTAAAAAGAGGAAACATGTGACTTTTAATGAGAGGCCAACCACCATTGAGTCAACAGCAGAAAAAGCCAAAGAACCAGAGAAGCCGGCTGGAGAGGCAGTGGCTGAGCAACCCCCACAATTGGTTGCAAGGCCACCACCTCCATTCCCTCAAAGATTGTAGAAATTTAGGGATACTGACGCATATAAAAAGTTCCTTGATATCTTGAAGCAGGTACAAATTAATATTCCGTTGGTTGACATCTTACAAGAAGTACCCAAATATGCAAAGTATATCAAGGACATTGTGGCAAATAAAGTAGGCTAACCAAGTTTGAGACGGTGGCACTCACTGAGGAGTGCAGTTCCAGAACCCAAGGTAAGCTGCCTTAGAAATTGAAAGATCTAGGTAGTGTCACCATCCAAATCTCGATTGGGAAACATGTTGTTGGACGAGCTTTATGTGATCTTGGAGCAAGCATAAATTTAATGCCGCTATCAGTGTTCAGACAGTTGGGGTTAGGTGATCCACGCAACAACAGTTACCTTACAGTTAGCTGATCGCTCCCTTGCTCAGTCAGAGGGAGTGATTGAAAATGTGCTAGTTCAAGTGGGTTCGTTCATATTTCCTGCTGACTTTATCATCCTAGATTACGAGCCCGATCAGGAAGTCCCATTTATTTTGGGGCGTCCATTCTTAGCCACGGGCCGAGCGATTATTGATGTTTGCGAAGGAAAAATGAAAATGAGAGTAGGTGACCAAGAAGAGGTATTCAATATTTATAAAGCGCTCCGTTTGCCAGCCCACTACGAAGAAGTCTCCATGATCTCTGTGGTAGAGAGTAATTCCACATCATTAGTCCATATATGAGCCCTGTAGATCCTGTCGAACGAGTATTGATTGGGGATGCGAAAAATAGTGAAGATAGAACAATGGGAGAAATTAAGCAAGTACTGGATATATCCTGCAGTTATGTCCAGGGGGCAGAAAATTTGAGGAGTTGGAAAGGTCTGTCACTCTAACCCTTCCCAGGCCATCTGTTGAGGAAGCTCCAAGGCTAGAAATCAAGCCAGATTGATAGCGAGAATCTGAGTCGTGCCGCAACGTTAAATCAGGCACTTGTTGGGAGGCATCCCAATTTTTATCGCTTTCCTAGTTTAACTTCTTAATTTATTCTTTTAGATTAGATAGAGTATTGCACTTGATGTATAGGTAGAGAAATATTAGATGTAATTGTGTAGGATGTGTAAGTTGTATATATAAGGCTCGGGGGATTGGGATGTTTATTTTAAAAAAAAAAGAAAAAAAAGAAGAGAGTTTCGGGAAACAGCGCCCAGGCCAGCGCCCGGCGCTGCAAGGCGCTGCAGGCAGTGCACTCCAAGACCCCCAGCGCCAGAGAGGGCGCGAGGCGCCACCCGGGGGGGGGGGGGTCCAGGTAAGTTTTTTTTTTTTTTTTTTAAGTTTATGTTATTCAAAACCCATACCCATTTAACCTGACCCAATTACCCGTTTTCACTAATATTAACACCCATCTTCTTTCCCAAACCCACCCAAATTCAAAAACACAACAAACGCCTCTTTTTCTTCTTCTGCCCGCGTCTTCTTCTTCCACTTCTTCACAAAATTTTTCAATTTTTCATCCTCTATCTTCTCTATCTCCAGGTATGTTCTTATTCTTCTTCTTCTTCTTCTTCGCTTCTATTTTCTTTATGTGTTTTTATAAAGTATACACACTCCCATCCTCAAGACCACAGATTCCCCATACATTCTAGTTTCCCCACCCCTTAATGTAAGTTCTTATGACACCTATATGGTGGTGTGCTATTTGGTCAAAAAATTGTATGCTTCATGTGTAGTCGGAGTAGTAAACTAGAATTCCCTCTACTTTGTTGAAAATCGGGAGGGCCATCATGTTCCACCATTGTTGAAATCTAATAACACACTTCATGCCCACATTGTGTTTGTTTAAATGTCTGAGTGAAAATTTTTGTGCACCGGTGAAGTCTGAGTAACCGAAGGCACTTGTGTATTCATTTGGGCTAAGTGTGGGGTGTCTCGGGATACTTTTGCAAGTTGGGGGATATGACTTTAATGCCGAACATGTTCTTACACCATTATTTTTGTATATGTATGTTGTAAAATTTTGTGAGTTAGCTTAATTTAGCATAATTTAGAATTTGTGAAAGGTGCCGAGCTTATGCCTTTAGTTGCCCTTATTGAATATTCACGTTGCCATGATCAATAATTATTGTGTTGTATGGGGAAGTCTTGAGTATCCATAGTTTTTGCGTTGCAACACTTGTACTTGTATTTTGGGTTTTAAGTGTGGGGTAAATTGACGACTTGCATGCCAACCTAAGGCATATGTCTTGAACTTTGCTCACATTCATGTTTACTTGTATTGCAGGATACTATGGCCCATGACAACATTAGCAAATGGAAAAGCATTGGAAAATCCTCCACTACCTCGCCGGTAACCAAAAAGCGAAAACAGGGAGAGAGCTCTTCCAGGCCATCAAAAGGGAAGCAAGTTGTCGAGGGGTCTCAACAAATGCCATCAAGGCTGAGGCCTCGTTTGGATTTGGTAGATGATGCTGCTGATGCTTGGCATCGAGACTTTGTGCCAACGGGAAGATATGTCTCTGAGATGGGAATTAACACCACTGCCTAAGAGAGGAAATTCCCGGATGTGCTTGCCAGACTGCGCGCCTTAAGGATGGACAAATTCTTGGAATGCCCGGGGCCTGCGAACCTGAGCATGGTACGTGAGCTTTATGCGAACTGGAATTATCGCAGCTCCATCTCACATGTCCGAGGAAAGGATGTGCCGATGGGCAGGGAAGATTTGTGCGACTATTTAGGGGTTGAGAATGCTAACCCAAGGAGACTCCAACGCCTAATCCAAAGTCCAAAATATGAGCTAATAGAAAACTAATAATGGTTCAACGTTAGTTCTTCAAGATGTCAAGCATGCTCCAGACTTTCATTTCAATTTGATCTCCGCAGGAAGATTAGACGATGAAGGTTAGTATAATGCCCTCTTTAATGGCCAATGGAAGCTCACCAAGGGTTCATTAGCAGTGGCTCGAGAAGTCAAGCCTTGTTAATTATATGTGACACAGGGCTCTATTCTTAGTGACTCCATAAATCTGGTGGAAAGTGATACTTTATCGGAATTGTGGCACAGAAGATTAAGTCATATGAGCAAGAGGGAGATTACGTGTTTGGCTAAGAAAGCTTGCTTTTTGGAGTGAAACAAGCAAAGCTGAAAAGGTGTATCCATTTTTTAGCTGGCAAACAGAAAAGGGTTTCCTTTCATAGCCATCCTCCTTCAAGAAAGCCCGAATTATTGCAGTTACTACACTCTGATTTTTGTGGTCCTTTTAAAGTAAAGTCAAAAGGTGGTCCACTTTACTTTGTAACCTTCATTGATGATCATTCTCGCAAGCTATGGGTGTATCCTTTAAAATCCAAAGATCAAACACTCGGCGTCTTTAAGGAATTTTAGGCCTTAGCTGAGAGAAGGACGGGGAAGAAATTAAAATGCATTCGCATTGAGAATGGTGGTGAATACTGTGGTCCCTTTGATAACTATTGCAAGGAACAAAGAATTCGTCATTAAAAAACTCCGCCCAAGACGCCTCAATTGAATGGTTTGGCAGAGGATGAATAGAACTCTAGTTGAGAGAGTTAGATGCTCTCAGAGGCTAAAATTTCAAATATATTTTGGGCGGAAGCAATTAACACTGTTGCGTATGTTATCAGTTTGTCTCCTGCTGTTGCTTTGGATGGTGATGTCCCAGCAGAGTTTGGTTTCCAAAGATATTTCTTATGACCACTTGAGAGTTTTTAGGTGTAAAGCTTGTGTGCATGTTCCTAAAGATGAGAGATCGAAGCTGGATGTCAAAACTAACCGGTGCATCTTTATCGATTTTGGTCAAGATGAGTTTGGATATCGTTTTTATGATCCAATTGACAATAAACTTATTAGAAGTTATGATGCAATATTCTTTGAAGACCAGACTATTGAAGATATTAACAAAGCTGAGAAGATAGATTCTCAAAGTAATAAGAGCTTAGTTGATATTGATCCAGTTTTTATTGCCAAGACACCTATTGCACATGAAAAAACCCAAGAAAATAATGAAGATAGTGATCAAGATCAAAATGATCATCCTAGTGTAGATGTTATGGATGCTTCAGTTGATGAAGTTAATTTGAATGCACCTGAAACCTCTCTTCGCAGTTCTATAATGGAGAAGGAAAAATCCATGTGCTACCCTCCTGATGAGTATGTACTTTTGACTGACATGGGAGAACCTGAGAGTTATGATGAAGCCATGCAAGATACTCACAAAGATCTGCGGATAGAAGCAATGAAAAATGAGATGAAGTTACTCTATGAGAATGGAACATATGAGTTAGTAAAATTGCCGAAAAGTAAGAAAGTTTTATCAAACAAATGGATATCCAAAGTAAAGTAAGATAATCATACCTCTGCACCCAGGTACGAGGCGAAGTTAGTTGTTAAAGGTTTTGCCCAGAAGAAGGGAGTTGAATTTGATGCAATTTTCTCCCCTATTGTGAAGATGTCTTCTATTCATGTGGTTCTAGGCTTAGCCACAAGTCTAGATTTAGAGGTTGAGCAGATGGAAGTCAAGACTACTTTTCTTCATGGTGATTTAGATGAGGAGATTTATATGGAGCACCCTGAGGATTTTGTAATTTAGGGAAAAGAAAACTATGTCTACAAATTGAAAAAGAGCTTGTATAGCTTGAAACAAGCTCCAACGCAAAGGTATTTGAAGTTTGAATCTGTCATGGAAAAACAAGGATACAAGAAAACTTCTCCAAACCACTGTTATTCTTCCAGAAGTTCTCTGATGATTATTTTATTATCTTATTGCTTTATGTGGATGATATGATTATTGTTGGCAAGAACAAATCCAGAATTGCAGTCCTTAAGAAGCAGTTGAGCAATTGTTTGCGATGAAGGACTTGGGGCCAGCAAAGAATATCTTGGGCATTCAAATCCACCGACACAGAGATAGAAAAGAGTTATTTTTGTCCCAAAAGCAATACATTGAGAAGCTACTCAAGAGGTTCAATATGACAAATGTAAAAGTGGTTAGTACTCCTCTTGCTAAACACTTCAAATTTAGTGTTAATCAGAGTCCATCTACTAGTGAAGAGAAAAAGGTCTTGTATTCCTTACTCTTCTACTGTTTGTAGCTTGATATATGCTATAGTTTGCACTTGACCAGATATTGCATATGCCATTGTTACTATTAGTAAATTCCTTTTTAATCCTGAAAAATAACATTGGGATGCAGTAAAATGGATATTAAGGTATTTGAAAGGTGCTGCATATTTGAAGCTGTGCTGTGGCAATGGCAAGCCTGAACTTGTTTGTTACACAGACTCTGATTTAGGAGGAAATCTTGACAATTCAAGATCTAATTCCGGTTATTTGATCGCTTTTGCAGGAGGAGTTGTTTCTTGGAAATCTAAACTACAGAAGTGCATAGCTCTATCCACCGCAGAAGCCGAATATAATGTTGACACAGAAGGTGCCAAAAAACGATTATGGATGAAGAAGTTTATTAATGATCTTGGCTTTGAGCAGCTAAGGTACATCTTATTTTGTGATAATCAGAATGCTATATGTCTCACCAAGCACTCCATTTTTCATTCTAAAATCAAACATATAAATAAAAAGTATCATTGAATAAGAATGGCCGTAGAAGAGAAATTATTTGAGGTTGAGAAAATCCTACGAATATGCTGACAAAAGAGATGATTGTAGAAAAACATGAATTTTGTAGAAAAATGACAGGCATGAAGCCTGTCAATAGTTCCTCTACTTGAAGATATATTTGGCCCCTTGGCTGGAGGGGGAATTTGTTGGGCCCACGCCAATATTGTCCGGTTAAAGGCCTAATGGCCTAATCATATTCTCTTTTGGTTTACATTTCTATTCGGAATTGGATTCGATTTTTATTCCTATTTAGAGTTGGTTTTGGCTTTAAGAGAAAGCGGCACTCATGATCTATAAATAGAACAATCTTAAAGAATTGTTCTATATTCATTGATACAAGTCCTTGAAAGACTTAAGCACATAAGAGTGATTTTGGAAAGAGCTTTCATCAGGAGAGAAGAGAGAAGAAAAATATTAGTTTTGCTGCAGATATTTATTCCGGCCAGCCAACTTTAAATATTTCATCAAGAGAGAACAGAGAAGAAAAATATTGGTTTTGCTGCAGATATTTATTTCGGCCAGCCAACTTTAAATCACGTTTTCGATCTGCTATCCAACTCTAACCTCAGCCTCGCTAGCTCGAACTACGTTCAAGTAACAAATCGCTTCTGTTTTGGTTAAAACCTACAGAAATAGAGAATATAAGAAGGGAAGAACCAAGTTTCAAAAAATGATTTTGAGGAGTGAAAATGACAGAAGAGCAATGGATTTGAGAGCGAGCCGTGGCGGCTAAAAGATCTGCTTAAATTGGATCCAAAAGTAAGTATTTGTAGGCGAAAGTATTAAGTTTCTCGACTTGGGCGGGATATTTAGGAATCACTAGCCGTTTGAATTTCAAAAGCTGTTTGAGAAATTTAGATGAGTGGAAAAAGAAAATATCCGTTCAACGGATGCGAATCCTTGATACAAAGGTCGAATCTGACCTTCTGAAAAAGATTCTTGGCTTCTTGTGTTGATCGAATCCCATGGCAGATGTGATTCTGAATATTAAGACATTAAAGCAAGGAATTTCACAAAAATGGAAGGTGCAAAGTCTGCCCATGGAAAGAAAGGAGATGGAACTTTGTCAAATAAAATAAAATAAGGGAGAGAAAGGGGCGCCATCTAACTAATGAGATATTTTAGGGTATGGGTCTTTTGTTTTGGGTTGCAAAGGCTAGAACGAAATTGGACTGAAGAATTGATAATTGGGCCTTGTAGAGAAATGGACAGCTAAGCTTCAATGGTTCAGGCCTTTTAATTAGGCCGAATTGCTGGGCCTTTTCCTTCTTTCTTGTATATCGTTTCTTTTAGGCTTCTAGTAAATGAATAAGCTAATTCCATACAATATAATACTAATATTAATATTAATTGGATGGTTAAATTATGAGATATGTCTTAATAAAGTTATAATTGATAGTATTTAAAATAATTATGAGGTATTGCAAAACAACTATTACAGTAATTGCTAAATAAAATGCTATCATATTTGTGAACTGTATGTCAAAGAAATATTACTATTTGTTTTATTGCAATGTTTTCGTGAATGGTGATAAAAATAATAAATAATAAATATAATAATAGTAATAGTAATAATAGTTTGTGCTAAAATGGTAATATAACTATTCTTACATTATTAGTGATATTAGAAGCTAAAGAAATAGTTTGAAAGCAAGGAAGGACAAAATTGTATGTCAACACCTGGTCCTCTATTATCCCTCAGGAGACAATTTTGATTTAATTGGGTATGCTGGTGCTGATTATGCTGGTTATTTGGTACATAGAAACAGTGCATCTGGGATGGCACATTTTCTGGGATCATGCTTGATTTCATAATGTATAAAGAAACAAAACTCTGTAGCTCTCTCTACTGCAGAAGCTGAATATGTGGTAGTTGCTTCCTGTTGTACCCAATTGCTGTGAATAAGCAACAACTAAAAGATTTTGGTGTGTTTTCTGATTGTTTGCCTCTACTGTGTGACAACATAAGTGCTCTCAACATGGCAAAGAACCCGGGTCAGCATAAGAGGACACAACACATTGATGTGAGATATCATTTTCTCAGGGACAATACTGAAAAGGGTCTCATCTGTATGAAGTTTTGCAAAATAAAGGACTAGGTAGCTGATATCTTCACCAAAACATTAAGCAGAGAGCATTTTGAAAATAATTGACTGGAGTTGGGACTAATAAAATTGAACTGAAAACATGGTCCCTCAATGACTAGCTATGAAGGAATGTGAAGGTAAATTGCTGAAAGTATTTTCTGGAAATTTCTAACTCAATTCTATATCGTTACGGGTAAACACGCATGGCAATTATAGGGCAAACAAGAAACTAATAATATTGCAATTTGGTAGAAGGACGAGGCTCATATTTACAAAAATAAATCTGGGAACCTGGTTCCCTTTTCCCAAGTTAGATTCCACTTATACTCATACACATTTTAAACTACTAAAAGTGCGATGTCATTAAAATGTGTCCTCCCTTTCTCCCACACCTTTTAAGCCTAAACGTCACACCCATTACAAACTGATTAACCCATTATGCTGCACCCAATTGTAACCGGTCCCTCTTTCCCTCAAAATAACCCCAAAAGACTTGTCTCTCTCACAATTGTCGACATCAAAGCCATCAAACTTTCCTCTTCTCTTTGAAACCCTTCTTCTTGTGTCTTTGTTCTCAAAAATTACTATGTCTTTCCAAAAGCCAGAGTCTCCAAAACCCACCATTGTGACTCCCATTGTGTCGTCGTCTCACGAAGCACGAACACCTCGAGTTTGAGTCTCCAACTTCACCCAGTAAAAACCCCATCTCTGTCCAATAACCACCCACTATCTCTTCTCCGACTCCATCTAGTTTTGGTTCCCACCGTAGCCTGAAAAAATCAAACACCCAAAAAGCTTTGTTGGACAAACTCTCACTCTACTACACTGGAAAAAATGGCAGAAGACGAAGAAGAGGGAACTGAGGTTTCAAGCAAGCAAGTTGAGGAGGTACTGTAGCCCAAGAGGTTGTTGCCGATCTTGGTGAAGCATATGGTGTGTCTACCACTCCTACTCCTCCAGCGTTTGATCTAAATATTGCATCACTATCAGGTAATTCCTCTCTCACTTTTACTGATTCCACATTGTTAGATACGAATGAGAAGAAAACCATAGAGAAAATGATGTTTATTGCAACTGAAGGGGGTTTGGTTGGGAGTATGTGTCTGGTGATGTGAGTGCTAAGACTCAGGGGGAAGAAAAGGGTAATGAGGATGGAAGTGGAGAACTGGTGCCTCAAGGAGAATTTGTACTAGTTGGTACTACAAGGGAGCCAATAGAGGGACTTGCTCCCTCTGTTCAAGAAGAGCATTCCGCTCCTACTTGGGATGAACCTCCATACTTCACTAAAAAGCCCCTGGAAAGTACTGACCCTCTTCCTTCCCCTCATCTAGATGCGGTTCTATTAAATTTTGTGATTCCTGAGATGAAGCCCTTCTCTGAAGTAAAGGATAATGAAAGTGAGGAGGATTATGATGATATGCATATTGCATGATTTATAGCTGCTAGAAGTGGTATGGTAGTCCTTAAAGAGCTCGTTCTTAAAAGATCCACTACTAGGCAGCAGAAGAAAGAAGCCTTTGAGAATGCTTTGAAAAGAAATAATGAGAAAAAGAAAAGAAGAAGGTTGGTGGAAGGGGGAAAATTTTAATGAGGAGGATCTGCCTCTGGCAAATATTGTGGATGTTGAGGGCAAAGAGGTGAATGAGGAACTTGATTCTCTTATTCATATATCCTCTAAGAAGTCTGTGATTGTGAAGTCCAAGAGAGGGTCGTCAGTGAAAGGTGTTGAGATTGATAAAAAGAAGAGTGTTGAACAGAAGGAGTCTGGTGAGGAAAGTAAGTCAGAGAAGTAGGAGAAAAGCGTAAAGAAATCTCATAAGAGAAAGGTAAGTGACAGTGAGGAGCCTAGTTCTTCCAAAAAAGCCAAAGCGGAAGTGTCTGAAGTTGACAGAAGAGAAAACCTGAAGAAGCAAAAGGTGTTGTGGGGCAGAGTGTTTGATGTTGATATTCTTTAAATGCCGGGCATGAGACACCCGGTTGCAATCTGTGAGTTTCAGAAGTGGACTCACTTATTTACCATTCAGAGTCCTACAGTCCATGAAGAGGAAGTCCGCAGTTTCTACGCGGATCTATTCACTGTGGAAGACGACAATATCTGCTTGAAGGTTAATGAAGTGGATTTTATAATGGATGAAGCTGTACTGGGAAGTATCTTGGATGTGCCCACTAAGGGGCTCTCGCTGTTGAATGGACCTGTTCCCCTGACTTTAGGAAGATCATTCTAAAGCCCCGGGCTGTTTAGATAAGGGAACGGGTGCATAAGAAGGCCCTGCTTCCAGAATATCAGCTCTTGTTTGAGATGGTTAACAAGGTCCGGCTCCCTCGCGTGGAAGGACGTTCCATTACTTTAATAGCGGACTGATTCCTCCTAGAAGCATTGGATGGATACACTATTATCAACCTTCATGGAATTATGATTGAACATATGAAAAAGGTGGCAGACTTCAAGAATGAGAATCATGGTTTGCCTTATGGGTTCATGCTCACTAGAGTGTTTAAATATTTCAAAGTTCCTTTGGGAAGAGCAGTGGCGGGAACTCGAAAGCAAACGTTCTCAATGACTACCTTGGAGGAGTGCGAGTGTATAGACAAGAAGGGGGAGTTGGTAGCAATTCTACGATTTCTCAGCTAATCGATGCTTAAGCTAACGAAGAAATAGGAGACTGAAGGCTAGTAATGCTATTCTTGAGGGACAACTCAGTCAAGGCAAAGAGGAACAGTGCACAGGGTGCAGAGGTTGCCCGCTAGATGGCTGAAAATGCAGACATGAGGAAACAGGTTGAGAACCTGAAAGAGCAGCTGATAAACGAGCATCGGTCTACAAATGCTCGAGTGGATATTCTTCTCAAAGCCCTTGCCTCTTCATCCTTCCCTCCCTGTTCGAGTGACCCTTAAACAGTCCCATTGTCAGTGTCCAGTTTATCCGTGTCTGTCCTGGTCGCAGTGTCCTGTTTTGGCCTGTTTGTTTTTATGACAGTGGTACTTTAAGTTTATTTGTTGTGTGGATGTTTTGTAACAATGGTACTACTGCCTATGTGTTTCTATCTAATTAATCAAATGAGCATCTCAATCTTTTGCTATACATGTTATACTCTTGTGCTCTGTTCTTAGCTATGTTGTGTGCATACAAGTGGATGAGTTATCTTTACTGGACTTCTTTTGGCGTTTACTTGTATAAATTCTATGATGGCAAAAGAGGGAAGAAAAATTGAAGGGAAGAAAACAGGTTTTAAGGGAGAATATAACTAATCTTCAAGGGGAGTCATATGGAGATCTGGTTCTCAGGGGAACTTCAATTCTAAGTTTGTCATCATTAAATATGGCATGTAAAAATGGGGGTTTATCTTGTTGTTAGGAAATAAATGAGGAATGCATTCAAGATATCTGAGATTACTATTTAGTTTGTGCCTTATTTAATTTATTTTTTCTAATCCAATTGACTGCTCGCACTTGGGATATGAGAGAGTCATCTTCTTCTGCAAATACTCCCTCTGTCTCATATTATGTATCGTATTTTTCTTTTACACTCCTCTTAAGAAATATTAGAAAACGGATTGGACTATTCTACCCTTATTTATGTCTTAAGATATAATCTCTCTTCATTGAATATTTATTCTATTTATGTGTTATCTCTATCTTTAATAACAATTATTACTAAGGGTAAAAAGGATAAAAACAATCAATGTTGTCTTGAACTTCTAAAATGATAATTAATTTGAGTATTTTTAGTAACCACGACTATTAATATGAGAGGGAGGGAGTATACTGCAATAGTGAGGTTGCTGAGGGTTTATCTGACTTGCTATGATGTTGCTAGGCAGGATCTTGGTGGCGAATATCGGTCTGTTAGTATTCATCTGCTTGCTAGTTGACTGTGGAAAACCTGAGAGTCCTACCACTATTTCTTCTTTCACTTTATATTTGTGTTGTCTGTGCTCTTCAAACAGATAGAGAATGCACTTATGAGTAGATTTTTCTTTCCGAACACAATAATATCAATTCCTTTGTCGTTTTCCTTTACCAATTTCAATTTTACACCTGCAACCTTGCAGGACTTAGCTTCAGAGCACTTTCATTTGCTATATTTGAAGCCAGTATTTGAACTTTTAGCTAAAATAGTCATGTTTGTCTTCCTTGGCCAAATAGTTGGTCATGGATCTAAACTTACTACTGGGTTTTCACTGTTGTCATTCTCGCAGTTGTGAATCGCTTCACATTCTGTTAAATTTGATTTTGCTATCATGATTACTATGTTGTTGGTTTGACACATCATTTTTTCATATTTTGTGGCCTACAATAGAAAAAATCTTTTGAGGTCGAAAAGGAAGTCAAATCTGTAGTGAATGACATGAGGCCATCTGACTTAACAGCTGGCATGGACAAAAATTAGAGGGATCAACTGCCATGATGTAGGCCGTTAGGGTTAGGGGCAAATCTGAAGAGTTTATTAATGGTAGGGGCTAAAATGAACGAAAAGTATAACGAGGGACAAACATAAAAATATATAATAGTAGAGGGACAAATCCGAACCTTCTCCCTAGAGAAAAAAAACAAGGGAGAAATTGTTGTCATAAAATTTGCCATGTCTTAAACTTATGATAAAATATCACAGACCTTTCTGATTTTTGTCTTGAGAATAATGGAAATTGCAAAAGGTATCATTGAAAAAATTCATTGACTAATCTTAAACAATTTGTATTCAACCCATTATCAAAGGTACTAGATTTGACTTCGGGCACGAGTTCTTATTTGATACTAGTTCATTAATAGCTGGGGCGGAACTAGCCCTTCGGATACGGGTGCGGCTGAACCCAGCAACTTTTGTCTAAACCTTTTTTGTCTCTTTAAAAGATCATTGAATAATATATAAATTGCTAATTTAGATTTCAGTAACTTAAAAGAATTAAAATATTGAACCCATAAATTTTAAATTTGACTCTGCTCTGATTAAGAGCGATCACTAATACAACGATAATGATAGTAGTGAAAAAGAAAAACCAATATAACTAGCTCATACAAATTTTGGACTCACATCCAATGAAAGCAAGTAAAACAATACTTTTGCTTGCAAGTAACAACACCATATGCCACAACTCCACAAGTAACTACCAATTAGTAAATTACTTGAAAATTGATAAACCAGGATTCTCAGCAGTGAATCCTCCATCAACTATAAAATTCTGGCCACTCACATACTTAGACTCATCACTTGCAAGGAAAAGAGCTGTTTCAGCCACATCATTCGGAGTAAGTGTGGCACCATTTAATGTTGAATACACATCAGAAGCTTTCTTACCATTCATCTTTAAGTAATCCAAAGCTAATGGTGTGAGAACAAGATATGGTGATACACAATTCACACGAATTCCAAATCGTCCTAAATCCACTGCAACATTCCTAGTGAGTCCTAACACACCGTGTTTTGAACATGTATAGGCATGAGAACCACTACCACCTATGGTAGCAGTAATACTTGCAGTGGTAATTATGCTACCTCGGCCATTAGGAATCATTACTCGTGCTGCTTGTTTAGTCCCAAGAAATGTACCTGCAAATTAAAGGGAAATTTTCGCTTTAGTCTTTAGATATGCTGACGAATTCTGGTTTTGGTCCTTGTAATATCTTGTTGATTAAGCACTTTCAACCTTCAACATGCATTTTTAATCTTTGTCTTTGTGAATCTTTACAAATTTAACAAATTATTAAGTGTTAAAAATCACTCAATTAAGCATAGTTTTATGTTAAATTTGTATTATTATTCAATATATATGGGGGTAATATAGCTCTAAAAAATAGTCTAATATATCATATTTCCTATGTAACACCATATTCCATAAGTGAATTTGGGGAGAGTAATGCGTATGAAAACCTTACCCCTAACTTGTAAAGATAGAGATGCGGTTTCTGATAGACCCTCGACCAAGACAACATAATCACAACATTACTAGAAAGAAATACGGTAGTAGAGAAGCCCAGTGGCAGAGGCAGAATTTTCGCTAAAGAGGTTCAAAAAAAAAAAGAAAAAGTTAAAAAATTAAAAGAGATTGGGACTAGTGAGAATTGAACCACAACGTTATAAAGGTTTTGAATCCCCTTAATCACCCAGCTATGTGTTTGAGTCGTGTCAAGGGCATTCAAAATATAATATATAGAAGCACAAACTAAATTTTGCCTTATATGTACAGTATAATTTTTCGACAAAAGGGGTTCGGGTGAATCCTTTCCGCCCCTCTAAATCAGCCCCAGAAGAAGCAATAAAAAGAATTAGGAATAATAACAAGATAATAAGATAACTGAAGCACAAGAAAACCGTAGTAATAAAAGTCTAAAAAAATAAAAAATGCGCATAATATACATACAACAGGTATGGAAAAGAAAGACGGTCAACTACCTACTAGCTTTCTATCTTAATTTTCGACCTTCACACTCTCCTATCGAGTTAAATATGCTTAAATATGCTTGTTGATAAGAAAATCCGTAAATATGCTTCTGAGTTAAATTTGCTTGTTGATAAATCACAAGGACCAAAATCAAAATTTACCAACAATAAAAGAAGTGCAGTTATCCCGTACCTACGAGGTTAACATTAGTGACTTTTTCGAATTCAGATTTTTCATCATCAAGAATGTTGGATTTGATTATTCCAACTATACCAGCATTGTTGTACATGATGTCTAGCTTGCCATACTTGTCCACAGCAGTGTTAACGGCATTTTCTAGGTCTTCCTCTTTCGTGATGTCACAATGCACAAATGTGGTCGATTTTGGATCCAAATCTTTGCAAACTTTTTGAGCCAACTCGTCTTGAATGTCTGCAATCACCACTTTGGCTCCGTGTCGTGAGAAGAGTCTCGCAGCTGCTTCACCGATGCCACTAGCAGCGCCTGTTATAACTGCTACCTTATTTTCGAGCCTAAATAAAATAATCATTATTGCACGTCAAACAAAAAATTAACTTTCAAATATTTTTTCCAATTTCAATTCAAATATTTTATTTTTTCAAACTTCGATCAAATCACGGAGTTTAACTTTTGTGCACTGACCTGTGTAACTTTGTAACCTAGAAAATAAAGTAAATAATATGTTATAATACGTAAAAATTACATTGGTAGAGTAAAAGCTCTTTACATTGTCCTTGTGTATAAGTTAAATCCTTTATCTAGATGTACGTATCATCAGCGTAATTTAGAAATATATTTTTGATAGAAAATAGGTTTATGAGATAAATTTTGCCTAATCGTTTCAAGTAATTAATAACATAAACAGTAAGATAAATTGTTACAACACACAGTTTGAACAGTTATTGCATGTTAAGTCAATAAGATATTATAAACAAAAATATATAAGATACATGAAACGAAGAATTCAGGCTCAAGAAATAGTAGTTACGGAACAAAGTAGATAAGGTATAGTTCTTTATTTCTCCTATATGTATCGTTCTCGTTAGACTTCATATAAAGCAAGTTGAAGAACAAAACCTATTTACCTCTAAGTGCCACATCAGACAAATGATGGATGACTTACCTTCTAACAAAATTTGAAGCCATGGAAAATGTCAGCTTCTCAAAGACTTGAAGCGTAATTAAAGAGTTCCAAAATGATTTCAGAAACTTTGACACAGAATTTCTCCTTCTATATAGCAACCTTTATATAGAACTAGTCCCAACATGTATGATTCCCCGCAAGTTGTTAAAAGGGCATTACTTTAAAGTATAAAAAATACCTTCTGAATGACGAAAATATTATTACGCGTGACGCGTAAACTGATCTATTTTTTAATACACTTTGGATGAGGACTGTTGGGAGACTTTCCCAGCTAGAGCAGTTCCACTTTGTAATAACTCTCTTTAATTAGAATACTTAAAAATATTCTTAAATTTGACTCGGATTATTATTTCTCTTATTATTCCCTACAATTGGATATTTGAAAGGATTTACCTCCTGAACGATTTCATTCCAGGAAAGTGGCATACACTCTCCTTTCACGTGGCATTTTTGAAAAAATAATATATACTTTGTACTTTTTAAATTCATTAATATTTTAAATCATCTGTTTGGGTCAAATTTGTGAAAAGCTTGGCTAAAACTCCATAATTTGGGCTAATTTTTTTTATTTGGCCCAAAATAAGTGAGTTCCAAGTAATTTTTACAAATTTGGCAAAGAGAAATACTCATTTAAACTAAACAAGTATTGCATCTAAAGAAGAAACAATAAGAGATACACAATTGGTACTGCATTACTTTGGCTGAAATCCTTTTATTTGGCTAAAATGTAGTTCTAGGCTTCTGGCCAAGCTTTTATTTATTTATTTATAAATTTGGCCAAAAAAGAAAAAGAAGAAATACATTATTGAAAATAAGTAGTCATTGCATTTATGGAAGAAACTAAAAAAATGCAAAGTTGGGGTAACATATGCATTCCATAATACTTTTGACCAAACAGGTTTAGGTACTAGCTTAAATATGAAAAATGTTTCAATTTATCCCAAAAGCACAACACAGAACTTAAGGGTGATAAACATATATATTCTTGTTTAACCATATGATATTCAAAATCACTGATCCAACTAATTTAATTTCGCATTGTATAGCTATATTTAAGGGTAATCGTGCTCTACCAAAAATTTCTAAATTCCCAACCCGAAGGTTTGAACCCAAGACCTTCGACTTTAGTATATAACTATGCTACTTTTAATTCGTTAAAAACTATTTTGATTTGATTTTTTTTTAAACTCTAACCCTTAAAATGACATGGTAATACATTTATTAAATATTATGTTATGTTAATTTTTATTTTATTTTTCTGTCATAGGTAAACATACATAACCACGATAGAGAAACAGTTGATTAAATGTGGGTGTGTATACATATATATATATATATATATATATATATATATATATATATATATATATATATATATATATATTTTAACTATAAATATGAGGTAACCAACAAATCCAAATTTTGATGTGTTGGCAGCGTGAAATATTCATCTAAGGGTTAATATTGAGTATAAGCTAATCACAATTATTGGGCAGACTTGTAAACAATCCATAAGGAGCTTTGATAAAGTAATAAGCAAAGAAAGAAGATAAATATATAGTTTTGGATACAATATTGTTAAGTTGTATCACAAATCATCTTTTAACGATTCGATTGTATAGCTCAAAACAACAATAATAATCAACAATAATAATGATTATGCCTTAATGCCAAATAAGATGAATCAACTATATAAATTTTTACTATTCATGACGCTTATTCTAAACTCGGCTAAGTCCAATATTATATGAAATGAAATTAAAAATTAAGAATAAAAATTAAAAAACAGTAAAATATTTCTACAATTTCTATTGACAAGTAAATTTCTAACAGGAATAAAAGTGATCAAGTATGAATAGAGGCTAAGCTATTCAATATTTATAAGTATCTTATTTCAGTTATTTCCAAATCCAACCACCAATCCAAATGAGACAAATCCTTGTTAAGTGGGAATTTAAACAGTAAAAAGCACGCGCGTATGAAAGATTCTAAACTTACGTAAGTCAGAGAACTACTCGTTGCGTATGGCAGAGGTACTCGGAGGTAGTTGGCGATGTAAGAATTCTAATAATGCAACGTTAAAGACCCGTTTGACCATAAATTGTTTTTTTCTTTTTTTCGATTTCTTTTTCAAAAATATTTTGTCCATAAATTTTTGCAGTTTTTCGAAAATTTTTCGAAAATAAGTTTTTCAGGAAACTACTTTTTTAAAAATTTTCAAATTCTTTTTCTCCACTCACAAAATTATAACTTTTTTTCAAGTGAAATATATATTCAAACAAAATTTTAAATTTCAAATAATATTTTTCAACTTAACTCTAAATATTACTTTTTTTAAAAAATTATAATTTTTTATGTCCAAACGCCTACTAAGAAATTCATCAGTAGGAGAAGGGTCAAATGTTCAATTTACTTCATCTCTTATTTTATTTATTTTATTCTCAAAAGCAACCAATCAAGGTCATGATAAATTGCCTGGCGTGTTGAATATATAATTTTTCTTCCTTCCAGTTTAACCATCGAGTACCCATAGGCTATTTCATTTGATTAATTCACATTCACATTCACATTGAGTAAGTTGATCACCAATTTTGAGTCAAATCTTTTAGTGAAAAGTTTTTGTTATTTTTTAGATACACCTAGATACAAGAGGAGGAGGGGATAAATTGTATCATACTCGATTTTCGCGTGTTAAAGAACATGGTTCTTTCATGTTCTTTAACATAAGAATTTTTGTCACGGCCCGATCAGTCTTTTTGGGTGTTGTAGCCCCATTTTTCCATTTACTGTTGATTTCATGCTTAGTTGTTGCTATGTGATTTGTCGGAGTAATTGGTTCGGTTCCGGGGATGTTTCGAAATGAGTTGAGACAATTAGTCTCAAGGTTGGGAACTTAAGTTGAAAAGGTTGACCGGATGTTGACTTATGTGTAAGTGTGTCCAGAATGGAGTTTTAATGGTTCCGATAGCTCCGTTGGGTGATTTCGGACATAGGAGTGTGTCCGGATAGTGATTTGGTGGTCCGTAGTTGATTTAGGCTTGAAATGGCGAAAATTGAAAAATTAGGAAATTGAGAAGTTTGATCGAGTGTTGACTTTGTTAACAGGCACAAATTTTGGTATCGAGAGTTGGAATAGGTCCATTGTGTCATTTATGACGTGTGTGGAAAATTTGAGGTCAATCAGACTTGATTTGATAGGTTTCGTCGAATGTGGAAGTTGGAAGTTCATAAGTTCATTAGGCTTGAATCGATGCACAATTCGTGATTTTAGCATTGTTTGATGTGATTTGAAGGCTCGACTAAGTTCGTATCGTACTTTAGGACTTGTTGGTATGTTTGGTTGAAGTCCCGAGGGCCTCGGGTTGGTTTCGGATGGTTAACGGATCAAAAATTAGACATGGAGGATTGCTGAAGCCTGCTGGTATGGAGTGTTTTGGTTTCCTCCTATGCGATCGCGTGAATAGATCCGCGATCGCGAAGGGTTATTGGTCACTGATGGGAATTTGTTCTACGCGGTCGTGAGGTGAGTATGTGATTGCGTAGCTGGAGCAGTTAATGTATCGCGAACACGTGGGCTAAGCCGCGTTCGCGAAGAGGAAGTGAGACAGCTAGGTTCACGCGCGTTTGTTCTTCGCGATCGCGTGAAGCGAGACGCAATCGTGTAGGTCTGAGGAGGCAGTGCCTCGCGTTCGCATGGGTATTGTCACATTCGCTTAAGGTTAATTTTCTGGGCAGCTGAGTTTTGCTTCGCGATCGTGATTAAGGGATAATTGGGTAGAATTTAAAGTCTCAAAAATGAGGGTTTGAGTTTATTTCACAATTTGATTTTGGGAGCTCGGTTGGAGGCGATTCTTGGAGAGATTTTTAAGGGAGTGATTGGGGTAAATGAATCTTACTTAGTCTTGGTTAAATTCCATGATTATATCTTTGATTTCATCATTTAATTAGTGATTTGGGCTGAAAATTTGAGAAAAATGGAGGAAACTTCTTAGGCCTAATTTTGGGGATTTGAGCGCGATGTTGTTATTGGATTTGAGTAATTTTTGAATGGTTGGACTCATGGTTGAATGGATGTTCGGATTTTGTAACTTTCATCGGATTCCGAGATGTGGGCCCGGGGGTTTACTTTTGAGTTGACTTTTTGACTTTTGATTAAGAACTTAGAATTTTTATATGGAATTGATTCCTTTAGCTCGTGTTGATTGTATCGAATTGTTTAGATTCGAGGCACTTGGAGGCCGATTCGCGAGGCAAGGGCTTGTTGGAGTAGAGTTTTGCACGGCTTGAGGTAAGTACCACTTCTAAACTTGGTTTTGATGGCATGAAACCCCAAATTTCATGTTATGTGATTGGTATTGAGGTGACGCGCATGCTAGGTGACGGGCGCGTGGGTGTGCAACGTAGTAATTGTGATTTAGTTGATTCCATGGAACTGTATAGCTATCTTATTTGAACATTACTACTGTACTCTAAGTGTTAGAGCACTTGAACTGTGATTCATGCTAGAAAACATGTTTAGGCTTACGCCGGTACTATTGGGACCCTGCGGCGGTTGATCTTTGTTGTTGAGTTGTTTTGCTTAATTGTTGTCATGTACTTAGTCGCATTCATCATGGCATATCATATCTCAGTTTGCGCTATAGTATGTAGTCACATCTTGTATCATTGATTTGGGCTGCTTAGCATGAGAGTTGTGAGTCCGAGAGACTGGAGTAATTGATGACTGAGTGAGAAGGGCCTGTTATTGAGTGACATTTATGGGATCGGGCTGCACGCCGCAGCATTTTTTATTGATTCATGCCTGGACTTGGCTTATTATAGCGCTTAGGCTTATTACAGCGCTTGGGCTTATTGATTTATTTGCATTGAGCTGGGTCTGCCCTGGACTTATTTGCATTTGGGCTGGATCTGCCCCGTACAGTGTTGAGTGATTGAGTGTTATAAGTGAGAATTGAGACAATCAAGTTGAGCCCTCCGAAAAGGTGAGTACGCGAGGATTTGAGGTGCTGCATAACATATGATATGCATATTGGCATGTAGATATGGAGATGTCATATTCCTCATATTATTTGAAATTGAGACATATTTTATCTGTTATGAGTTTAATTGTCAAACCTGGAATCATCTCTAAATTCTTGTACTGTTACCCGTAGATTATGAATTTCTGAGATATCACTGTCATACTTTTCGTGAAGTTCTGTACTGTTAATTCTGTATATGGCTGTAATGTTCGAGCCCGTCACTACTTTTAGTCTAAAGGTTAGATTTGTTACTCATTGAGTTGGTTTTACTCATGCTACACCCTGCACTCCGTGTGCAGATCCAGGTATTTTCGATCACAGCGGTTGCTGATTCACAGAGTTTAGACATTCGGAGATCATCGAGGTAGCTGTTTTTGCATTCGCAGACCTTGACTCTCCTCCCCTATCTTTCAATTTTATTTATTCAGTTCTACTTTCTAGACAGTGTATCAGACTATGTCATTATATAGATGCTCATGTATTCAGTGACACCCTAGTTTTGGGAAAACTTATGTGTTGAGTTATGACATTCTATCCCATTTTATGAGATTTTTATTTATATAAAACTGTTTTAAGACAAATTTGAAAGTGTTGGAAATGTCTGAGTAGTCAGCTTGCCTAGTATCATGATAGGCGCCATCATGACAGGTTAAGTTTGGGTCGTGACAAGTTGGTATCAGAGCCTAGGTTACATAGGTCTCACGAGTCATGAGCAGGTTTAGTAGAGTCTTATGGATCGGTACTAAGACGTCTGTACTTATCTTCGAGAGGCTGTCGAACCCTTAGGAAAACTTCACATTCTTGTACTTTTGTCGTGCGAATTTGATGATTCCGGGAACTAAACTTCTATTATTTTGTTCTCTCACAGATGGTGAGGACACGTGCTACAGGGCCAGATGGACAACCACCACTACCACCAGCTAGAGCCATGAGAGGCTGGGGCTGCAATAGGGGTCGAGGTGCAGCTCGTACAGCAGCTAGAGCAGCACCTGCAGATCCACCAGTTGCTCCAGCTCAGGAGCAGGTTCCAGATATGGTTGAGCCAGTGGGGCCAACTCAGGCACTAGCATTGCCTATTGTGATTCCAGGTCTTCAAGAGGCTATGGCACAGATATTGATTGTTTGCACTAGCCTTGCTCAGGTGGTTTCTGTCTAGACCGTGCCAGCCACTTCTCAGGTCGGGGGAGGTACTCAGACTCCTGCCGCCCATACTTCAAAGTAGGTGATGCAGGGACTTCAGACATTTCGGGTACTACCATCTCAGCTGGTTGCAGTTGCTCAGGCCCAGGTGGGTCCTGTTATGAGTGATGATGAGCAGGAGAGACTAGAGAGATTTAGGAGACTCCGGCTTCCATCATTTAGTGGGGCTGACTCAGAGGATGCCCAGGGCTTCTTGGATAGGTGCCAGCGGATTTTCATAAGGCAGGTATTATGGAGACCAGTGGGGTCTCATTTTCTACTTTTCAGTTTACTGGGGCTGCTTTCAGATGGTGGGAGGCCTATGA
This sequence comes from Nicotiana obtusifolia, assembly GCA_002018475.1. Classification (NCBI taxonomy): domain Eukaryota; kingdom Viridiplantae; phylum Streptophyta; class Magnoliopsida; order Solanales; family Solanaceae; genus Nicotiana; species Nicotiana obtusifolia. Next base: position 18,521 of record MCJB01023045.1, on the reverse strand, counting down.
GAGGTGCATGCCAGTCAGTGCAGTACCACTTTCATGGCACGATTTATCTGTTCTCTTATTGGGGAAATTTGTGCCACAGACCCGCAGGGAGGATCTACGTAGGCAGTTCGAGCAGCTACGTTAGGAGCGCATATCTGTGACTCATTATGAGATGAGATTTTTAAAGTTGGCCCATCACGCAGTTTGGTTGGTTCCCACTGAGAGGGAGAGGATTAGGAGGTTCATTAATGGCCTCCACTATCAGTTGCATTTTGTTATGTCTCAAGAGACTGTATCGAGTGCTATGTTCGACGAGGTGGTTGATATTGCTTGGCGGCTAGAGATGGTCTATAGTTAGGAGTGTGAGCACAGAGAAGCCAAGAGGCCTCGTAGTTCGGGTGGTTTCAACGATGTTCCTTCTAGGGGTCAGCTCCACCACAGCAGGGGTCGCTCAAATGACTCGTCCAATTCATCACGGCGCATCAGCTAGCCATGGATCATACAGTACTCGACTGGGTCAGTCATCTCTTAGTGCACTTCCAGCTCAAAGTTCATCTCGTGCACCTTCAGTTCAGGGTTCATCTGCACCAGGTGCTTCTGGTAGTTATTCCGGTTCTTGGGGTCCGCCTAAGTATGTACCAACATTTTCCAAGAGTGGATGTTTCGAGTGTGGAGAGTTGGGTCATGTGAAAAAGTTTTGTCCCCGCCTTATGGGAGGTCCATTTCAGCAGAGGAGTCAGGCCACGACTTCAGCACCAGTTACTTCACCTCCTGCCCAGCCTGCTCGGGGTGGGGCTCAGGCAGCTAGGGGTCGCCCTAGAGGGAGAGGCCAATCAGGTGGCGGTCAGGCTCGATTCTATGCTATTTCTATTAGGCCAGATGTTGTTGCTTTAGACACAGTGATCACAGGTATTGTCTCAGTATGCCACCGGGATGCTTCTGTATTATTTGACCCCGATTCCACTTATTCGTATGTATCATCATAATTTGCTCATTATCTGGATATGCCCCGTGAGTCCTTAGTTTTATCTGTTCATGTATCTACACTAGTTGGCGATATTATTATTGTAGACCATGTATATCGGTTGTGTGTAGTGACTATTGGGGGATTGGAGACTCAAGTTTATCTCTTATTTCTTAGTATGGATGATTTCGACGTAATCTTGGGTATGGATTGGTTGTCTCCATGTCATGCTATTATGGATTTTCATGCTAAGACCGTGACATTGGCGACACCGGGTTTGCTAAGGAACAAGCGGAGAGGTTCTCTAGATTATTTTGCCACAGGGTGATTTCATATTTAAAGGCCCAACGGATGGTTGGGAAGGGGTGTTTGTCTTATTTGGCGTTTATGAGGGATGTTGGTGCTAATACTCCTACTATTGATTCTGTTCCAGTGGTGCGAGACTTTCCGGATGTGTTTCCTGCAGACCTGTCAAGCATGCCACCCGACAGGGATATTGACTTAGGTATTGACTTGGTGGCGGGCACTCAACCCATTTTTATTCCTCCATATCGTATGACATCAGTGGAGTTGAAGGAATTGAAAGAATAGCTTCAGAAACTTCTTGATAAGGGGTTTATTAGGCCTAGTGTGTTGCCTTGGGGTGCACCAGTTTTGTTTGTGAAGAAGAAGGATGGTACTATGCGGATATGCGTCAACTATAGACAGTTGAACAAAGTTACAATCAAGAACAAGTATCCTTTGCGGCGTATTGATGATCTATTTGACTAGCTTCAGGGAGCGAGGGTGTTCTCTAATATTGATTTGAGATCGGGGTATCATTAGTTGAAGATTCGGGACTCGAATATTCTAAAGACTGCATTCAGGACCCGTTATGGTCACTTTGAGTTCCTTGTGATGTCTTTTGGGCTGACCAACACTCCAGCAACATTCATGCATTTGATTAGCTATGTATTTTAGCCATATCTCGACTCGTTTGTCATAGTACTCATTGATGATATCATAGTGTACTCACGTAGCCAGGAGGAGCATGCCCAGTATTTGAGGATTGTATTGCAGCAGCTGAGGGAGGAGAATCTTTATGCCAAGTTCTCCAAGTGTGAGTTTTGGCTTAGTTAGGTGGCGTTCTTGGGGCATGTGGTGTCCAGTGAGGCGGTTAAGGTGGATCCAAAGAAGATAGAGGTGGTTCTGAGTTGGCCTAGACCGTCCTTAGCTACTGAGATTCAGAGCTTTCTCAGCTTGGCCGGTTATTTATCTTCGCTTCGTGGAAGGTTTCTCATCAATTGCATCGCCTTTGACCAAATTGACCCAAAAGAGTGCTCCTTTCAGGTGGTCAGATGAGTGTGAGGAGAGCTTTCAGAAGCTCAAGACTGCCTTGACTACAACTTCAGTTCTAGTTTTGCCTTTAGTGTCAGGCTCTTATACATTGTATTTTGATGCTTCTCGGATTGGTATTGGGTGTGTCCTGATGCAGGAGGGTTAGAGTGATTGCTTATGCTTCACGTCAGTTGAAGCCTCATGAGAAACTACCCTGTTCATGATTTGGAGTTGGCAGCCGTCGTTTATGCATTGAAGATTTGGAGGCATTATCTTTATGGTGTGTCTTGTGAGGTATTTATAGATCATCAGAGTCTTGAGCACTTGTTCAAACAAAAGGATCTAAATTTGAGACAGCGAAGATGGTTGAAGTTGCTAAAGGACTTTGATATCACCATTCTGTATCATCTTGGGAAGGTCAATATGATGGCCGATCCTTGAATAGAAAGGCGACGAGTATGGGTAGCCTTGCATTTATTCTTGTTGGTGAGAGACCGCTTGCAGTTGATGTTTAGGCCTTGGCCAACCAGTTCGTGAGATTAGATGTTTTGGAGCCTAGTCGGGTTCTAGCTTGTGTGGTTTCTCGATCTTTCTTATACGATCGCATCAGAGGGCGCCAGTATGATGATCCCTATTTGCTTGTCCTTAAGGACATGGTTCAACAAGGTGATGCCAAGGATGTTACTATTGGGGATGATAGGGTGTTGAGGATGCAGGGTCGAATTTGTGTGCCTGATGTGGATGGGCTATGTGAGATTCATGATGAGGTCCACAGTTTGCGGTATTCCATTCATCTAGGGGCCGCGAAGATGTATTAGGACTTGAGGCAACACTATTGGTAGAGGATGATGATGAAGGATATAGTGGGGTTTGTAGCTTGTTGCCTTAACTGTAAGCAAGTGAAGTACGAGCATCAGATATCGGGCAAACTGCTTCAGAGGCTTGAAATTCCGGAATGGAAATGGGAGCGTATCACCGTGGATTTTGTAGTTGGGCACCCACGAACTTCGAGAAAGTTTGATGTTATTTGGGTGATTGTGGATCGGTTAACCAAGTCCACGCATTTCATTCCAGTTGGGACTAACTATTCTTCAGAGCGGTTGGCTGAGATTTACATTCGCAAGATTGTTCGCCTTCACGGTGTGCCGGTGTCCATCATTTCAGATCGAGGCACGGAGTTTACATCACCACTTTGCAGAGTAGAGCAGCGAGAGTTAGGCACACTGGTTGAGTTGAGTACATCATTTCACCCTCAGACAGATGGGCAGTTCGAGCACACTATTTAGATATTGGAGGATATGCTACGCGCTTGTGTCTAGATTCCGGGGGTTCTTGGGATCAGTTTCTGCCGTTTGCAAAATTTTTCTACAACAACAGCTACCAGTCGAGCATTCAGATGGCTCTGTATGAGGCTTTGTATGGAGATGGTGTCGGTCTCTGGTGGAATGGTTTGAGCCGGGTAAGACCGAGCTATTGGGAACTAACTTGGTACAGGAAGCTTTGGACAAGGTTAAATTGTTTCAGGATCGACTTCGCACGGCGTAGTCTAGATAGAAAAGCTACGCCGATCGGAAGGTTCGCGATGTTGCTTACGTGGTGGGGGAGAAGGTACTGCTTAAGGTATTCGCCCATGAAGGGTGTTATGAGGTTCGGGAAGAAGGTCAAGTTGAGCCCTCAGTATATTGGATCGTTCGAGGTGATTTAGAAGATTGGAGAGGTGGCTTATAAGCTTTCCTTGCCGCCTAGTCTGTCGACTGTTCATCCGGTATTTCATGTTTCTATGCTCCGGAAGTATGTCGACAATCCATATCTTGCTTTGGATTTCAGAACGGTTCAGTTGGATGATGATTTGCCTTATGATGTGGAGCCCGTGGCCATTTTGGATCGGTAGATTCTAAAGTTGAGGTCAAAAGACATAGCTTCAGTGAAGATGCAGTGGAGAGGTCAGCCAGTTGAGGAGGCTACTTGGGAGACCGAGCGGGAGATGTGGATCAGATATTCACGCCTATTTGAAACTCCAGGTATATTTCTAGACTCGTTCGAGGATGAACGTTTATTTAAGAGGGGGAGAATGTAACGACCCGACTGGTCGTTTTGAGTGTTGTATCCCCATTTCCCCATTTACTGTTTATTTCATGGTTAATTGTTGCTATGTGACTTGCCGGGGTAGTTGGTTTGGTTCCGGGGGGATGTTTCGGAATGAGTTGAGACACTTAGTCTCAAGTCTCAAGGTTGAGAGCTTAAGTTGAAAAGGTTAATCGGATGTTGACTTATGTGTAAATGGCCTCGGAATGGAGTTTTGATGGTTCCAATAGCTCCGTTGGTTGGTTTCAGACTAAGGAGTGTGTCTGGCTAGTGATTTGGAGGTCCACAGTTGATTTAGGCTTGAAATGGCGAAAATTGAAAAATTAGAAGTTTTGGAAATTGAGAAGTTTGACCGAGAGTTGATTTTGTTGTTATCGGGCTCAGATTTTGGTTCTAGGAGTTGGATTAGGTCTGTTGTATCATTTATGACTTGTGTGCAAAATTTAACGTCAATCGGACCTGATTTGATAGGTTTCGGCGTCGAATGTAGATATTGGAAGTTCATAAGTTCATTAGGCTTGAATTGATGTGCGATTCGTGGTTTTAGCGTTGTTTGATGTGATTTGAAGGCTCGACTAAGTTCGTATGGTACTTTAGGACTTGCTGGTATGTTTGGTTGAGGTCCCGGGGGGCCTCGGGCTGGTTTCAGATGGTTAACGGATTAAAAATGGAACATGGAGGATTGATGAATCCTGCTGGCGTGGAGTGTTCAAGTTTCCTCATATGCGATCGCATGGATAGGTCCGCGATCGCGAAGGGTTGTTGGTCACTGATGGGAATTTATTCTACGCGGTCACGAGGTGAGGTATGCGATCACGTAGCTAGAGCAGTTAATGTATCGCGAATGCGTGGGCTAAGCCACGTTCGCAAAGAGGAAGTGAGGCAGCTGAGTTCACACGTGTTTGTTCTTCGCGATCGCGTAGGTCTGAGGAGGCAGTTTTTCACGTTTGCATGGGTATTGTCGCATCGTGTAAGGTTAATTTTTTGGGCAGCTGAGTTTTGTGCTTCGCGATCGCAAAGAATTTTCAGCGATCGCGATTAAGGGATAACTAGGCAGAATTTAAAGTCTCAAAAACGAGGGTTTTAGTTTATTTCACAACTTGATTTTAGGAGCTCGGTTGGAAGTGATTCTTGGAGAGATTTTCAAGGGAGTGATTGGAGTAAGTGGTTCCTACTTAGTTTTGGTTAAATTCCGTGATTATATTTTTGATTTCATCATTTATTTAGTGATTTGGGTTGAAAAATTGGGAAATATGGAGGAAACTTCTTAGGCCGAACTTTGGGGATTTGAGCGAGATTTTGGTATCGGATTTGAGTAATTTTTGTATGGTTGGACTCGTGGTTGAATGGATGTTCGAATTTTTAACTTTCATCGGATTCCGAGACGTGGGCCCGGGGGGTGACTTTTGAGTTGACTTTTTGACTTTTGATTAAGAGGCAAGGCCTTGTTTGAATAACACTTCTAATCTTGGTTCTGAGGGTATGAAACCTTGAATTTCGTGTAATGTGATTAGTGTTGAGGTGACGCGCATGCTAGGTGAAGGAGACGTGGCTGTGCATCATAGTAATTGTGATTTAGTCGATTTTATGGAACTGTGTAACTATCTTATCTGAACATTACTACTGTGCTTTAAGGGTTAGAGCAATTGAGCTGTGATTCAAGCTAGAAAACATGTTTAGGCTTATGTTGGTACTATTGGGACCTTGTAGTGGTCGATCTTTGTCGTTGAGTTGTTTTGCTTAATTGCTGTCATGTAATCGGTCGCATTCATTATTGTATATCATATCTCATTCTCCGTTATTGTATATAGTCACGTCTTCTATCATTGATTTGGGCTGCTTTGCATAAGTGGTTTGAGCCTGAGAGAATGGAGAGATTGATGACTGAGTGAGGCCGAGGGCCTGTTTGTGAGTGACATTTATGGAATCGGACTGCACACCGCAGCATATTTTATTAATTCATGCCTTGATTTGGGTTATTATAGCTCTTGGGCTGGATCTGCCCCTCCGGAGTCTGCACACCCACAGTGAGCGTAGTGACTATTGATTTATTTGTATTGGGCTGGATCTGTCCTGGACTTATTTGTATTTGGGTTGGATCTGCCCCATACAGTGTTGAGTGATTGAGTGTGATAAGTGAGAATTGAGATAGTCAAGTTGAGTACTCCGAGAGGTGAGTATGCGAGGCTTTTGAGGTGATGCATCACATATGATATGCATATTGGCATGTAGATATAGAGATGTCATATTCCTCGTATCATTTGGACTTGACACATATATTATTTGTTCTAAGTTTAATTGTTAAACCTGGAAGCATGTCTAAATTCTTGTACCGTTACTTGTAGATTGTGAATTTCTGAGATATCACTGTCATAACTTTCGTGAATTTTCGTACTGTTAATTTTGTATGTGGGCTTTAATGTTCGAGCCTATCACTATTTTTCGTACAAAAGTCAGATTTGTTACTTATTGAGTTGGATGTACTCACACGACACCATGTGCCTCGTGTGTAAATCTAGGTTTTTCCGGTCACAGCGGTTGCTGGTTCACAGAGTTCAGACATTCGAAGATCATCGAGGTAGCTGCTTTGGCGTCCGCAGACCCTGACTCTCCTCTCCTATTTTTCAGTTTTATTTATTCAGTTCTACTTTCTAGATAGTGTACCAGACTACGTCATTATGTAGATGCTCATGTACTCAGTGACACCCTGATTTTGGGAAAACTTATGTATTGAGTTATGACATTCTATCCCGTTTTATGAGATTTTTATTTATATAAAAATGTTTTAGGATATTTTAAATTTGAAAGTGTTGGAAATGTCTGAGTAGTCGGCTTGCTAGTATCATGATAGGTGCCATCACGACAGGTTGAGTTTAGGTCGTGACAATTCTAGACACAAATAGAAAGTGAAGTGCAAAAATTAAACAACATAATTTTTTACGTGAAAAACCTCCTTGACCAAGGGAGTAAAATTTACGACCCACCCTCGTAGAATTTGCCTAAAACAATTAAATGAACTCTTCGGATTTATTTACCTATGTTTACACTTCTCAGTAAACAATAAAGGTTACAATTCAATAATAATGACTCAAGCCTAAACATCTTAGGAACTTGAGCAGCTTCGTCTTTTGGACCTAGTTCTTAAGTTGAGCAGCTTAAATCCTTGAAAGCACTTTTTTGCTATGGTCTGCTATTTGCCTTGAGTAAATTCTCTGAACTATGCGGCTAGCATTAGTCTTCAATAGCAGAAATATGATGCTTTGTATAGGAGTGAGGTCGGCTAAATCCTTTTCAATTCTAACTCCACGACCTAAAATAATTTGGTTACCTCTTAAGGAAAACAAATCCTAAATGGATTCTATTTTATATTTAAAAGATTCTTTTACACGCTTTTCGTTCTTATGCAAGTACTTTTATAATTAATGAATCCTGGTTAACCAGAATTCCTCCTACTGACGTAATGCTTATAGCACCCTAAATAAGACCTTCAGGGAATTTCGACTTAGGAATCAGCTTCCAGCTTCAGATCAACATCTTCAGGTGATCTGATTCTTTCAATGTCTAACAGGTTCTTTCGATATCTGCTTTGACAACTGTTTGTTGATAAGAGACCTGGTTCTTTGACAACTGTTTGCTAATTATCAAAACCAATTTCAACATCAACTCAACAATTTTTCAAAGCTTGAATCGGGAATCTCAGTTTAAAGATAATTGAATCCAGATCATCATGCTACACCCTTCAGTGATACACACTAAAGTTCATGGAAGGTACTTTTATCAGAAATCTTTTCGATGTGCACCCTAGTATTCTTTTTCGTGATCTTTTACATGTTTGCCTAGTATTCCTTCCGTTTCATCATATATCTTATTAGATAGATTAGGCATGACGTTTATGAATGTAAAAAGATATTTTAATCTTGTAGTCTTAATTAAATTTAAAATGTGTCTAAAATAATAATAATATTTGAATCTTGTGGCTTGAACATGTTATGTATTACTATAAAAGAGCGTTATTAAGGGCAAATGATAAGTTAAAATTAAAAACCTACTAAAGAGAACGGTGATGTTTAAAAAGTAATAGTAAAAAGGAAAATAAGATGCAACAAATTGAAGCGGGTAGAATATTAGATGTTTCAAGGAGTTTAATCATTTAAAAATCCCTCTCTACATATAAGATTTTCACTTAAATCAAAAGTCTTTAAATTCACCTCATATGTGCGATCAACCACAAGAAGTTTCAAGGAGTTAAAATGATTAAACAAACTTTCGGGGGAACGATATCTGTTTTTTGGATAGTAATATAATTTGAAACCCATGTAAGACGCAAAGATAATGAGCATCTCTATAGCCGCAATTGTAGCAATCGGTGCAAAGGTCTCATTATATTCTATGCTTTCTCTTGATCGTGACCTTGAACTACCAATCTTGCCTTATTCCTAGTGACAATACCTTGATCATCAGTTTGTTTCTGAAAACTCACCTTGTTCCTATAATTATTTTGTGCTTCGATCGAGGTTCATGATGCCATGTATTATTTCTTTAAAGGTGATGAAGTTCTTGTTGCATAGCAACAATCTTGTCAGCATCTTGAAGAGCTTCTTTAATGTTCGTAGGCTCAGTCATAGACAAGTAGGCAGAAGAGACACACATATTCCTCACTTTGGATCTTGTTATGATTCCAGAATCTACTGGAGTGATCACACTCTGAATGGGATGAGAACTTTTATACTTTTGGTTTATCATTTGTTTTTGTTAAGTATCATTATTCCATCCTGATCAGCAGAGGGACCAGACTTAATGTTGCTCCTTGTTCTCGTATCGGATTGTTCGGTTTTCCCTATCTATTGCACATCATGCTTAGCTTCCAGAGAATCGTGGTTTTGTGTTGTCTCTCCTTGTACGATAGTATTTCTTAGAATACCTTGATCTGATCCATCAGCATATGCTCATGTGAATCCAATTTCACTATCATCATCATCGTCATCGTCATCATTATCCTACCAACCTTTATCAGCCGAATGATCTACTTCATCAAAAATCACATGCACACATTTTTCAACATATAATTTTCTTTTGTTAAAATCTTTTTAAGCCTTACTATCTGAAAGATACTCAAGAAAGATACCCTCTTCACTTTTTGAATCAACCTTTTTCAGTGTATCTTTACCATTATTATGCACTAAATACTTACTACTAAATGCTCTTAGGTGAAGTATATTAGGTTTACGATCCTTAAGTAACTCAAAGGAGGTCTTCTCAAGCAAGGGTCTAATCATGCATCTATTGATTGTGTAGCAAGCAATGTTTACAGCCTCAGTCTAGAAAGTATTAGGAAGACCACTTGCAACTAACATGGTTCTTGCCACATCCTCTAAAGTCCTTTTTTTTTACGGCACCATTCGGCTGAGGAGTCCTAGGTGAAGAAAAGTTATTATTAATCCGTTGGCTCACATAATATTCAAAAATTCTAGAACTTTTAAATTAAGTACCATGATCAAATCTAATGCTAGCTAATTGACTAATCTTTTATTTTTTTTGCAGCTTCTTAACAAATGCAACAAACAAATCATATGTTTCATCTTTAGATGCAAGAAGCAAAGTCCATATAGACCTAGATTAGTCGTCAAAAATCAAAAACACATACCTCTTTCCACTTATATTTCGAATCCTCATGGGACCACACAAGTCCTTGTGCAATAGATCCAGGGACGAATGTGCTTACCATTTTCTATGATTTGAAGGAGGACTTAACATATTTATATTTTGCACAAGCATCACAAATTTTATTCTCCTTGAACGACATACTGACAATCAGGTCTTTTAAAAGTAGCTTATTCAGTTGTAAAAAAATTACATGTTCTAGCCTTTTGTGCTACAACAGTAACTTATATCAACTACACTAAGATATGTTAGTTCATTTTCAGGAAAAGACATAGTATTAGGTTTATAAAAAATTTTATGATTTTTTCCTTTAAGAACCAAGTTTCCATTGTTTAAATTAGTGACATTACATACACTAGCGATGAATAAAACTTGATTCCCTCTATCACTGACACATTCAACAAGTTGTATTTCAAACCTTTAGCATAAAATATATTTTCAATCGCATGGGGGTGAGATTTACCAATCTTACCTATACTAATGATATCTACTTTCTTACCATTACCGAATCTCATACTCCCTTCTCGATAGGATGTCAGTGAGAGAAATTCTATTTTTTTTCGTCATGTGTTGGGAGAAAGCACAGTTCACGTACCACATCTTTTTGCTTCGCCTCACCTTAGCTTAAAAATTAATTCATATTCAAAAGCTCATGTTGACTTGTGAGCATGTCAATCTTAGATTATTTGACCTGATTTTGCCTTCACGAGAAACCTGCAAAGTATCCAGATATTCTTAGCATTAATGTATGCAGAAATACGATTGTACTCGTCAAGCCTAATACTACATATTATGATCTTTGTAGCCTTGTCATTCTTCTGAATATCCTAGACATCTTCATCAAGATGTTACTTCTGTTTCTTATGCTAGTAACTATTCCCTTGTCATCTTTTACCATGGGAACCTTAGTACCTTTCTGAACAATGTCTTGAAGTTCTAAATCTTTGCCTTTTAAAAAATCATGCATTATTCCTTCAACCGTCCTTGGTACTGTTTGCTGAACAGTAGTGACCTTGTCGTAGATTGTCCTTCTTGAACTTCTGGAAGTGTAGCCATCTCAGATCCTTTCATGGTGTTAGCCTTCCGATTGAAAGAATCAACTCTGGTACCAACTGTTATTTTTAGGACACACCTAAACATAAGGAGGGGGGGGGGGG
>MCJB01023034.1:47274-95753 GCA_002018475.1 Nicotiana obtusifolia | reverse complement strand
ACGTACCATTCAGATCCTGGAGGACATGTTGCGTGCATGTGCTATTGATTTCAGAGGTTCATGGGATGAATTTCTGCCTCTCGCAGAGTTCGCTTATAACAACAGCTATCAGTCAAGTATTCAGATGGCTCCGTATGAGGCTCTGTATGGGAGACGGTGTAGATCTCTGGTCGGTTGGTTCGAGCCCGGCGAAGTTAGGCTATTGGGGACTGACTTGGTTCGGGATGCTCTAGAAAAGGTGAAGGTAATCTAGGAGAGGCTCCGTACAGCACAGTCGAGGCAAAAGAGTTATGCCGATAGAAAGGTTCAAGATTCGTCCTACATGGTTGGTGAGAAGGTCTTGCTGAAGGTTTCGCCCATGAAAGGCGTTATGAGATTCGGGAAGAAAGGAAAATTGAGTCCTCGATTCATTGGGCCTTTTGAGGTGCTTCGGAGAGTTGGGGAGGTGGCTTATGAGCTAGCCTTGCCACCCAGTCTGTCGAGTGTACACCCAGTATTTTATGTTTCTATGCTTCGGAAGTATATTGGAGACCCGTCTCATATTTTGGACTTCAGCACGATTCATTTGGATGATGATTTGACCTATGAGGTGGAGCCAGTGGCGATTTTGGATCGTCAGGTTCGGAAGTTGAGGTTCAAGGAGATAGCTTCAGTGAAAGTTCAGTGGAGAGGTCGGTTCGTGGAAGAGGCTACCTGGGAAACCGAGCAAGAGATGCGGAGCAGATATCCTCACATATTTGAAACTTCAGGTATGTTTCTTGACTCGTTCGAGGACGAATGTTTGTTTAAGAGGGGGAGAATGTGACGACCCGGCCAGTCGTCTCGTGGGTTACCACTCCGTCTTCCCCATTTTCTGTCTCATTATATTTCGTTATCTGTATTTTATGTAATCAAGTTGAGTAGTTGAGTACGGAGTGAAATTGGTGAGAAATGAGACATTTAGTTTCTTTCAAGAAGGGTTAAATCGAAAAAGTCAACCCGATGTTGACCTATGAGTTAGGAGGCTTGGATGTGAATTCCGACGATTCGATTAGTTTCGGGAGATGATTTATGACTTAGGAGTGAAATCGAAATTTGTTTCAGAGGTCCCGAGTAGAATTAGGCTTGAATTGGTGAAGTTAGAATTTTGGCGATTTCCGGTTGATAGGCGAGATTTTGATCCGAGGGTCGGAATGGAATTCCGAAAGTTGCTGTAGCTTTGATATGAGATTTATGAATTGTGTGTAAAATTTCAGGTCATTCGGACGTGGTTTGGTTGGGTTTAGATTAAAAGAGCGATTTAGAAGATTTTGAAATCCTTAGGCTTGAATCCAACGCGAATCTGGTGTTGAGAGGTTGTTTTGAGCGTTCCGATGGTTGGAACAAGTTTGAATAATATTATGGGATATGTTGGCATGTTTGGTTGAGTTTCCGGAGAGCCTCGAGTGGATTTTGGATGGTTGATGGAGTTTAACGTTGGCATTTCAAGAATGTGTCGATGTTGTCTCTTCAAGAATAAGTGGTATAACATTATGAAAATGGGATCCAAATTCAGTTTTAATTGAAGAATTAGATCCATATCGAAATTTCGGAGTCATAGCAAAAAGAATCGTCCAATTCGGACATCGTATGAGAAAGTTATGCCTATTTTCGTGTCAGGAAAAAAATCTGCAGACATGTCAAATTTGCGACCGCAAATTGACCGCAAATTCGACATGCGAACCGCAAATTTGACCTAGAAATCACAAACTGAGGCAGAACTTGGGGCGAGGTTTGCGATTTCTGTGGCCAAAAATGCGAACCGCAAACCTGTTATGCGACAGGTTTGCGAATCGCAAATATGGCCTGACAGGGGTGTTTTAACTCAATTTTTGATACTTTTTAAGTGGAACTCAGTGCCCATTTTGTTCTACAAGACCCATTTTCGTTACCCACGAAGAGGAACACCTCCAAACACCCTAGAATCACAACAAACCAACTTCAAAACCATATCCAAAGGAGATTATCTTGTGTAGATTCTTAAAGAAGGGGATTTGACCATTCTAAACACATTTGGAGCTAGAGAGCTTGGATTAAAGCAAGTCTTGAAGAAATTCTTGGAGGGATTTCAAGGGATACATCGGGGTAAGTGTTCCTAACTCAATTTTGGAGGAATTACCTCAGTTTATCACTATTTTTAGCAATTAATTGGTGATTTAGGTTGGGAAAATTATGGAAAACCCTTAAGTTTAGATTTAAGATTTGGAGATCTATCCGATGTCGGAATTCAATAATTTTTGTATGGTTGAACTTGTATCGGAATGGGTTATCACATTTTGTGGGTTTTGTACGATTACAGAAGTGGGCCCCACTGGCAATTTGAGTTAAATTCCGGATTTTAATCCGAAAAATTTGTAAATTCATATGGAATTAGTTTCTACTATGTGTATTGAGTGTATTAAATTATTTGTGACTAGATTTTAAGCCTTCGGACACAAAGTTTCAAGGCAAAGGTTTGTTGGAACTTTGAATTCAGTTGCAAAGCAAGGTAAGTGTCCGTCCTAACCTTAGCTTGAGGGATTAGAAGTCGTATTTTAATTGTTAAATTGTTACTTTAAGTACGACGTATAGGCATGGTGACGAGTACCTCTACGTTGGTGTCAAGCATGACAGTGGGTCGTATATGGATGATTGTTTTGTTTCCTTACTGAAATTCTTGTGATTTGTGTGATGACTATTGAAATGGGAGCGGGTGGTACGCCTACCATAAAATGTAAGGAAATGGGGTCGAGTTGCACGCCTGCAATAGGATATAAGGAAATGGGGTCGAGTTGCAGGCTTGCAACAGGATATATATATGAAATGAAAAGGGGTCGGGTGGTACGCTAACCACAGAAATGAAATGAAAAGGGGTCGGGTGGTACGCCTACCACAGAAATGAAATGAAAAGGGGCCGGGTTGCACACCTGCAACAAGATAATGAAATGGGAGCGGGTGGTACGCCTACCACAGGAAAAATAAGGAAATAGGGTCGAGTTGCACGCCTGCAACAAGATTATAAGGAAATGGGGTCGAGTTTCATGCCTGCAACAAGATGGAAAATGAAAGTGAAAATTGTCTGTATCTCTTTTACTTGTGTTAGAAATTAATTGTAGTTTTTCCTTATATTTCTTTGATGATTTGTTTTATCTGTTACTCCGAAACATGTTTCCCTTCCCCATAGTTGATTGTTTATTTGCTTCTATCTTTCTGCTTTGGATATGTATATATAACTGCACAGGTTTATCTGGAGTCTGGTCCTTGCCTTGTCACTACCTCGCCGGGGTTAGGCAAGGCACTTACCAGCACATGGGGTCAGTTGTGCTGATACTACACTCTGCACTCTTTTGTGTAGATCCCAGTACCGCAGGTTTTGGACTGTAAAGAGCTTCCAGCTTCTGATTATCAGGTGACCCAAGGTAGTCCTGCAGGCGTCCGCGGACCTTGGAGTCTCCCGCTTTCTATTTTATCTGTTTCTTTTCTTTGTAGTCCCAGAAACAGTATTTTGTTATTTCTTTCAGACCCTTACTTGTAGTAAATCTTAGACAGTCTGTGAAACTGTGACACTGAATCTTGGGTAGTTGTTAAGGAGATTGTATTGGCGATGTTTAAAGGCCCGAAATTTTATACGTTCTGCTCATTTATTTATAATGTTATTAACTGTTGATTTTAAGTTGCTTTGATTTTGAGTGGAATAATAGTTAATGATTCGGTTAAATGGCTTGCCGAGCTTTCACTAGTAGGCGCCATCACGGCTCCCGAGGGTGGGAATTCCGGGTCGTGACAATATAGGCCGTGTACCCACTCGTCACTTCGCGTACCCGGCTTTCACATAGCATGAATAGCACCATTAACCGAAATCGTAAGGGGTAATTTCCCCCACACAAGATTAGGCAAGATACTTACCTCAATTTGGCCAAATCAATACCCAAATTAGCTTTCTCTTTACAAATTCACCTCTGCTCGGCTCAATCTAGCCAAAGACAACTTAAATACATCAAACAATGCAAGAGAAAACAATTTCAATTAACAAAGCTATGATCTTTATACAATTTTCAAAAAATAAAAAAAGTCAACCCCGAGGCTCGCTCGGTCAAAACCTGGGTCCAAGTGTAGGTATTGACTACCCATAGCCCCACAATTCCATATATGTATTTTGTTTCCAAATCCAAGTCCAATTCGACTCTCAAATCCCAAATTTTCATTTTTTCAAAACTTTGGCAAAGTCTCCAAATTTTCCCTTAGATTCTCATGAAGTTGATGTTAAATCTAATGTATAATCATGAAATATAATTGAAAATTGATTAGAGTTACTTACCCAATGGTTTGGTATGAATATCCTTCCACAAAATAACCTACCATCAAGGCTAGGTTTGAAAACATGATAAAATGAAGCCAAGTCCCGGAATACTCAGTTATAAGCAGGCTGCAGATGCCGCATTTGTGACATGGGGCTCGCAAATGGGAACCCCTCGCAAAAGCGAGCATTACATCGCAAAAGCGAACCAGGGAAATCTCTGCTAAAGTCGCATTTGCGACCCAAAACATCGCAAATGCGAAGACAACTACCATCGCAAAAGCGGCAGATATCTTCGCAAAAGCGAACAGCCAATACTCGCAAATGCGAGGAATATCTTTGCAAAAGTGAACTCTTCCCCAGTAACCCAGTTTCGCAAATGCGAGGGCTACTTTGTAAATGTGATAGTCGCATTTGTGACAAAAACATCGCAAATGCGATGGAACCACCACCGGCACTCAAAATTGAACAAAAATCAACCCGAAACCAATCTGAAATTCAGCCGAGCCGCCGAGGCTCCAAACCAAACACCCACACCAGTCCAAAAATATAACACAAACTCGCTCTCGCGATCAATACATCAAAATAACATCTAGAATCATGAATCGGACGCCATGACGCATGAAAATCACAATGAACTTCACGAACTTCTAGAATTGCAACTACGCATCCGAACCACATCAACTCAACTCCAAATGACACCAAATTTTCCAAGCAGGTTCCAAATGATGAAACAGACTTATTCCAAATCTGGAAACCAAAATCTGAACCCGATAGCCTTAAAGTCAAACCATTGTCAAACTTAGGAAAATTCTAAACCTTTAAATTGCCAACATCCGCCAAATTGTACTGAAACCTTCTAAAAACATCCAAATGCAACTCTGGGCATATGCGCGAGTCCAAAATCACCATCTAGACCTACCGGAATCCTCAAAACTCCGATCCGAGGTCAAATATTCAAAAGTCAAACTTGATCAACTCTTTCAACTTCAAGCTTCTCAAGTGGGAGTCCTCCTTCGAAACCAATTGCGGATAACTCAAAAACCAAAGCCGACCATGCACACAAGTCATAATACACTATGTGAAGCTACTCATGATATCAAACTGCCGAACTAGACGCAACTGCTCAAAACGACCAGTCGGGTCGTTACAGAACCGCTCTTTATACAACATCACAAACATGAGGATAAACAAGGCATAGTGTAACATATGTGAAGTTTTAACAGAACATCAGAGGAAGCTTAAGATAATGACTCAGTCAATTTAGTTGGTATGGTAGCTATCATTTAACTAACAGAGATGGAACACATATAGTATCAACATAAGGTTTAGTCTATTTAATCATGAAGACTTAATAGGATTTAGTCATGAGGATGGTGCAGAGCATCTTAACTAGCTAAACCAGAAGAGTAAGGTTCAATAAATCATCACAGATCAAATAACAATACAAAGAAATATAACTACCAAGAAACATTATCATCCTTAGAAGAAACCAGAATAACATGAACAATAAGACATACTGAAAACCACACATTAGCATGCTGAGCAGGTGATTATCAGTATAAGAGATATCACATAATAATTTAGGGAAAAATAAAAAGAAGAGGTCAGTCTGTACTGACTTTTTGTGGAGCAGCAAACCAAGAAAATGCTAACAACTGTCTAAGATATCCAAACTTACTACGATCAACTCACAGTGGGAAGGATCATGAGTTGTGAGATTAGGGCCGAATTCTGGCTTTGAATAGCCTTCATACCTCGGTCTTAACGAGGATCAAGCCTTATGTAGTTCTGGAATGATGATTCGGAGAGAGTTGCGCTTGCAGGAGTTTCCCTAGTATCATGTTATAACGATACTGCAAGATGATTTTAGAACCCAATGGCTTCTAAATTGTAGCTTGATTATGAGTTTGAAAGACTTGAAGACTTTGGAGTTCTACTAATCGAGTTGAGTTGGAGTTTGGAACCTTAGATCGCGTAGGAGTTTGTTGTCCCTCATAGCAGTGTAACTTGGTTTGCTGCTTAGAAGAAGTTCCACGTTGTAGTGTTCGAACCTGCAAATGAAAATACACATATACTCATATATTATAATGCAAATACGTTAAGATATGATGTAAATATGTAAGAATGATAATGCATGGCTGCCGGCTAGCCATTATTTGGGATCCTGGGGCGATGGGATATTTGAATTTAAAGCCTCCGAGCTCTGGAGCATCATTTGGGATGCCGGGGATGGATTGAATTTGACTCGAATGTTAGCCGGACTGTGTACTGTTCAGCTATTGTCAGAGCATTCAAATTTCCACGCGATGGAAGTATTTGATTTTGAATTTCCTCGCGATGGGAATATTTGATTTTGTCTTTGAATCTCCACGCGATGGGAGTATCTCTACGCGATGGGAGTAGTTGACTTTGAATTTCAAATCTTCACATGATGGGAGTATCTCCACGTGATGGGAGTATTTTGACTTTGAATGTAAAATGCCTGTAAGCTGCATAAATAAAAACGTCAAAACATTCATGGTAAAAGCAAAGAAGTAAATGAGCATGCCCAAGAGATACTCTTGACGATAGAACTAATTTGCAACCGTCAATCGGCTGAACGTGTAGTGAAATTGAATGGTCTATTCTTCGATTGGCGAAGTTGGTGACGATCTATTTGGAATATCTAATATAGCGGAGTGACGATGTAATCTTAACAAAGTGCTCTAATTGGCAGAGTGGGTGGTGCGATCTGTACAAAGTGCTCTAATTGGCAGAGCGGGTGGTGCGATCTGTACAAAGTGCTCTGATTGGTGAAGCGAATGATGTGATATGTACAAGGTGCTCCGATTGGTAGGGCAGATGGTTTGATATGTATAGAGTGTTTTGACTAGCAGAGCGGACAATTTGATATATACAAAGCTTCGATTGGCAGAGCAGACGACTTGATATGTACAAGATGCTCCGACAGTGGCGAAGGCTTAGCTTGGAATGCCTACAAAGAGTTCAAAGTTAGTCCTTAGCTATATGAGAAGATGGATTGAATAAATAAGGTGAGATACGAGCTCATGAGATTGTAGCGGGTTCAACATTGATTCTGGTACGCTATGGTATCCTTTAATTCCTGTCAATTTTGCGCTCAAAGAAAAATTCTTAGTAGGGGAAAGGCGTTGATTTGTGTTGATCATAGACCTGGCCTTGCCCCGGACCTGGTGAATTGTACCATGAAGTTCGGTAAATCGAAGAGTAGAATTTCTTTTAAAAGATGTTTTAAGAAAATCATTTATGTTTAATGGTAAACGCCTTTGTTTTGGATTATGACATGTTTATAAGTTTCTTCTAATGTAAGTATCATTTCTGGATGGCTCCGCTTTTTAGATGACGCCTTCCTGGGTGCCCCTGATGACATAGCTTCTTGACGATGCGATCGCATCCTAATCTAAAGAATGCATTACAAGTTTTTCCTAGGGTTATGACCGAACCTTATCAGGTTGCTTACGTATTCAAACAGAATAAGGTCTGAATGTAGTTCGAGGATATGAAATGATGGAATGAAATAAAATGGCCAAGCCTGACTCAGGCATCATATGTATCCAAATGGAATCAGGTCAAAACATAGTTCGATTAAAATAGATGCAAAGTGATAGAATTTTGAAATGATATGGCCGAGTCTGACTCATACTGCCTACGTATCCAAATGGAATTGGCACAACATGTAGTTTGATTACAAATAGATGACTGAATCTGATGTGGATTGCCTACGTATTGCTACCAAAGAAAATCAAGTCGTGGCATAGTTCCGAATACATGAAATGATACTTGGTTTTTCTATTATAAGAGTGGGACCGGACCTTACGTGGGTTGCCTATGTATCCAACTGTGGGAAGTTAGGTCGGGCGCAGTTCTATTACAATAAAACCTAACTCTATTGTCTTCAAATGTAGTATCTCTTCATTGTGTTTGAATTGATGGGCTTCGTGCTGACTCTACCGTCCATTTCTGCTTGGATTATTTCTCCTCCCCACAATACTCGATGGACCACATAAGGACCTTGCCAATTTGGCGCGAACTTCCATTTTGCTTCTTCTTGATGGGGGAAAATCTTCTTCAAAACCAGCTATCCCGGTGTGAACTGCCGAGGTTTCACTTTCCTATTGAATGCTTTGGCCATCCTATTCTGATACAACTAGCCATGACATACTGCATCCATTCTCATTTTATCGATGAGCATGAGTTGTTCTTACCGGACACGTATCCACTCCGTATCATCGGAAGGTAGCCAAAACTAGGGGCAGTAAGTTGATATTGATCCGCCCCTTTCTTTGTGGGAAAATCAGAAGTCCCAACACTGCTAGAGAAAAGGTCAGGGTGCGAAGGCTCTCCCATGCTGCTTGATCACACTGCAATTCCTCATGATGCCACTCATAGATCTCCTGGTGCCCAAATCTGTCAAATAGCTGGTCCTGACTCACCCAACCATCCTCGATGTTTCTTAAGTTCCTGTTGCTCGTTAGACCTAGTGCATGGAGGAACCTGTGGTCTGGCATGATGACCGGCAGTATTGGCTTCAACTCGGTGAATGGTAACTCCGTGAAACTGGTAATCTCTTCCAATGTTAGCATCAACTCACAATTAACAAATTTGAAGACCACCTTGGCTGGGTACCAAACTCTATCAGCAACCTGGTGAGTACCCTGTGAGCTCGGATGTCATCAGTGCAGTTAGTGCTCCTAGGTGTGTCCTGATCTCGTCCTCGTGCTCTCTCAGAATGTTCCTCCACCACTGCTTCAATTTGTGAGGCGCACCCATGACCATATTAATCTCCAGGACATTGGGGTTGATTTCCATCTAAAGGGGTGAAAGGTTTGGCAACTGTTTTGCTCCGGATCCTTAGTGTCTTATCTGGATTGACTTGTTGTTCCACAGAAAGCATGTCATTGGGTGCATGACTCGTTAACATTAAGGTGGATTTCCTAATTGTGAGTCAATACCAAGGACCGACCCACCTAAGGTTTATGCAACATGACCTATGTCCGCTAAGAGTAGAGTGTTTCCTAATTTTGGAGTTGGACTGAATAACTGCGAGACGTTATGTCAGTTGACCTGACAAAGTCGTTCTCTGAAACTAGAGAGTTTTGAAAGAAGGTTGGGAGGGGTGAAAAGACAACCCTCGCGTGCCATTATGTGTGATTGTGTACTGCCAAGACTCGATAGGAAAAATGTGATGATAATGTATAAAGCAGTAACAGATAATTGTGGTGAAGCAGTAATATTAATAATAAATAGGTAAACATGTATCAGAATGTTATAAAGTAGGATAAAGCGAGTAAACACATATTTGCAGGTCAAGTATAATTAAAGCAGAAATCTACCATAGGTAGCTCCTTAAACTTAGGCTAGGTTTGGGGAAAGAAGCCTCTATATTCTGTTTAGTTAGCGGTTAAAGTGGTTAAGTAAGATTTATGAAAAGATGTTTTGTATCTATCATGACCCAAAATCCCAACCAGTCGTGATGGCGCCCAACATACTTGCTAGTCAAGCCGGACATAAAAATAATGATCCAAAATAGTAGAAATGACAGAATTAAAATCAATCTAAAACCTTGACACAACATAATGATACCAATACATGATAAATCCCCCAGAATAAGTAAATGTAGAGTCATGAGCTCTAAAATGAAAAATACAAGTCTGAAAGATAAATAGCTATGCTGTCTGAAATAAAGGCAATAGTACAATATGGAAAGAGACGCTAAGACTACAGTCAAGAATGCAGCTCTACCTCGTCAGTCGATGATTAACTCAGCTAGCAAACTCCGCTACTGGTGACTGGGTCTGACACCTAGATCTGCACAATTAAGTACAGAGTGTTTGCATGAGTACAACTGACCCCATGTACTCACCAAGTATCATAACTAACCTCGGCGAGGTAAAAATAGCAAGAATTATAAATGATACCCCTACGACATATGCGCACCCATAGCACATAGATATCACAAATAACTCAGGCAACTAGTGCCTCAACCAAGTTTAGGTAAGATACTTACCTCAAGCAATCCAAATCACTCCTCTAACAAGCCTTTCCCCCGTGATCAACCTCCAGACGACTCAAATCTAGCTAAAATAACTTAATATAATCAATGAAAGCCGTAGGAATCAATTTCAATTGATAAAGCTAAGATCTTTAACCAAAATAAAAAATTCAACCCCAGGATCGCACCTCGAAACCTGACCAAACTCACAAACTTCGAACACCCATTTGATTACGAATCCAACCATACCAATTTCACTCCATTCTGACCTCAAATTGACCTTCAAATGCCCAATTTACACTTTAGGAAAGTTTTTACTATAATCCCCAATTTCTTCACTTTAGTTCATCAATTAAATGCTAAAAACAAGGGTGAAATCATGGAATATAAACAAATTTGAGTAAAAAGTACTTACCCCAATCGAAATCGTGAAAATCCCCTCCAAAATCGCCCAAATCCGAGCTCTACAACTCAAAATATGTTAAAATGAACAAAACCCTCGAAAAATAGAGTACTTATGGTCTGCCCAGGCCTACCCTTCGTGATCGTGAGAACGCCTTCGCGATCGCGAAGAACAAAATCCTCCAGCAGCTAAAACCTCCTTCGCGAACGTGACATCCTGGTCACAAACGTGATGCCTAACATCGCCATGCCTATGCGAACGTGTCCCCTCTTTCGCGAACATGGAGGCTTGGATAGACTTACTCCCTCCAGGCTCCCCTTATACGCAAACGCGGAGCCTTGTACGCGATCGCAACGCACTGCCTCGCCAAAGCTCCACGAATGCGATCCTCCTTTTGCGAACGCGTAGAGCAAAAGCGCCTGCCACCAAAAATCCCTTCGCGAATGCGTCCCCAGTGTATCCCGATGAAAAAGACACCAAACATCAGATCAGCAATCCAACACATAGATAAATGGTCCGAAACCCATCAGAAACAGACCCGAGACCCCGTCCAATCACACCAACCAAACCCAAAACAAAACACGAACCTACTCGAGGCCTCAAATCACACAAAAGAACATCAAAACCATGAATTGCACCCCAATTCAAGCCTAATGAACTAATGAATTTCCAACTTCCAAAACTCATGCCGAATTACATCAAACTAGCTCGGAATGACTTAAAATTTTTCACACAAGTCCCAAATGACACAACGATCCTATTCCAACTTCCCTTAACCGATATTCAAATCCGATATCAACAAAGTCAACTCTCGGATAAACTTCTCAACCTAAACCTCCAACTTTCCAACTTTCTCCAACATGTTTCAATTCAACCTACAGACTTCCAAATCCAATTTCAGACATACCCCTAAGTACCAAATCACCATACGAATATATTGGAACCATTAAAACTCCATTCTGGAGTCTTCTACACAAAAGACAAACTCCGGTTAGCTCTTTTAACTTAAGGTTCTAACCTTGGGACTAAGTATCTCAATTCACTCCACAACCTCCCCGAAGCATAACCAACCACCCCGACAAGTCACGAAACCTCAAATTCACATAAGTAAAGCATCAAATAGGGGAACCAGGGCTAAACATTCAAAACGGCCGGTCGAGTTGTTACATTAATCCCCTCTTAATCAAACATTAGTCCTCGAATGGGTCTAGAATCATACCTGGAGTCTCAAATAGGTGAGGATATTTGCTCTGCATCTCGCGCTCGGTCTCCCAAGTATCCTCCTTAACTGGCTAACCTCTCCAATGAACCTTCATCGAATCTATATTTTTTGACCTCGACTTTCGAACGTGCCGGTCCAAAATAGCCACCGACTCCACATCACAAGTCAAATCCCCGTCCAGTTGTACAGTGCTAAAGTCCAAAACATGAGACCAATCACCTAATACTTTCGGAGCATAGAAACATGAAACACTGGATGAACCCGCGATATGCTAGGTGGCAACGTAAGTCTGTATGCCACCTCTCCCACTCTCTCAAGCACCTCAAAAGGAAAAAGACATATGTGCACACCCACCATACATGCAACATCACGAGCCTTCCTATGCGCATAACTCTTCTACGTGGACTATGATGTACGAAGCCGCTCCTGGATCAACTTTACCTTCTCCAAAGCATCACGGACCAAATCAGTACCCAACAATCTAGCCTCCCCAAGCTCAATCCAACCAACCAAAAAACGACATCTCCTCCTATATAAGGCCTTATAAGGAGCCATCTGGATACTCGACAAAAGCTGTTGTTGTAGGCAAACTCCGCTAGCGGAAGAAATTGATCCTGTGGACCCCCAAAATCAACAACACAGGCACATAACATGTCCTCCAAGATCCAAATAGTGCGCTCAGACTACCCGTCCGTATGGGAATGAAATGCTGTACTCAACTCAACTTGTGTGCCCAACTCTCACTACACCGCTCTCCAAAATTGCAATGAGAATTGAGTGCCCCGATCTGAGATAATAGACACGGGCACACCATGAAGGCGAACAATCACACAAATGTAAATTCGAGCCGTCCGCTCTGAATAGTAGGTAGTCATCACTGAAATGAAATGTGCAGACTTGATCAGTCTGTCCACAATAACCCATAGTGCATCAAATATCTTCAAGGTGCATGGAAGCTTAACTATCGTGATACACTCCCTCTTCCACTCCAGAATGTCAAACCTCTTAAGCAACCCACCGGGTCTCTGATGCTGTAATTCACCTACTAACAGGTCAAACACCGAGAAACATACTCAACAATATCCTTTTTTCATCCTCTGCTACCAATGCTGCCCTAAAATCCTGATACATCTTTGCAGCAGCCGGATAAGCGGAATATCGTGAACGATGGGCCTCCTCAAGAATCAACTCACGTGACCCATCCACATTTGGAACACAGATTTGACTCTGCATCCTTAATAACCCATAATTTCAATAGTAACCTCCTTAGCATCACCATGATGCATTGTGTCCTTCAGGACAAGTAAATGGGGATCGTCACACTGACGCGCCTTGATGCGCTCAAACAAAGAAGACCATGAAACCACACAAGCAAGAACCCGACTATGTCACGACCCAAGCCGGAGGGCCGCGACCGGCACCGGACCCTACTCAACGGGCGCCGGCGTACCCTTCATCTAACTTTCCTTATTATCTATAAGGCTTGTCATATGCATATAATCTCGAATAATAATTATAATGAACCGAGACGTCATGCCATGATACGAACATACTTATATACATAATATGGCCCATAAGGCTACAATGCAAAACCATAAAATAAAATATATACGTTTGCCGACAAGGCAATTCAACTGTACATAAGCCAACCCATTACTTGTCTATGCATAAATTGACACTTGTCTATGAGCTTCTACAAAAACGTACATAATGTAACCTACGTCGGAACAGGGCCCCGGCGTGCCCATAATGCCTACAACAAAATGCATACCAAGACTGTGGCAAGTCCGAAGGATGGATCTCGCCAATATCCGCTGAACTGGACAACCTACTGTAGTGGGGGAGCCTCGTCTATCTGTCAGCCCGGACCTGCAGCACGACATGCAGCGTCCACAAATAAAGGACGTAAGTACGGATAATGTACTGAGTATGTAAGACAGGAAACATAATGTAAGAACAATAATAAGCATCAGGGTAAGAGACATACAACCTGTACCATCTGAATGCCTCTGAGGGCGACTAACCATGTCATGCTTGACATGCATATGCATATACATATATTTATATCCTTTTTAAAATCATCATATACATATATACGCCTCTGTGGGCCATCATCATCTCATACATATGCCTCTGTGGGCCTCCTCATCATCATACCCAACTGATCAGTGGTTGCACAATAGGTGCCATACCCGGCCGACTATAGCGCGGCTCGGTAGAGTAACATAGCTGTCGACTATAGCGCGACTAAGTAGAGTAAAACATATACATATGTATAGTTGCACAATAGGTGCCATACCCGGCCGACTATAGCGCGGCTCGGTAGAGTAAAATAGATAATGCATGCTGGACTTATAAGAGTCATACTACCATGGTGAAATAATAACATATCAATCCT
Organism: Nicotiana obtusifolia; assembly: GCA_002018475.1. Classification (NCBI taxonomy): domain Eukaryota; kingdom Viridiplantae; phylum Streptophyta; class Magnoliopsida; order Solanales; family Solanaceae; genus Nicotiana; species Nicotiana obtusifolia. The sequence continues at coordinate 81,423 of MCJB01023034.1, read as the reverse complement.
CCCATAAGAGGGGAAACAATATACGTACTGCTACCTTCTAAGAGTAGAGTATCTTTGGGGTTCGTTCATTGCATTGTGTACAGTCAGAGTCGTGCAAAAGAAGGAAAAGGATAGTCTCACATACCTTGCAATACTTTGCAATCTCAAGCTATGAAACTTCCACGACTTCTTAGTCTACAATAAGAGAAAGGACACTAGCGTTATCGTTCAGGCGTCGCAACTACTATGTATCGACTGTAACCTATTTTGCAATAAAACGGACAGCACCTCCCCTATATATATGACTTCACACAAGTCAAAACAGCCACCAAACAGCCAAACAACATCAATAAGAATCATATTGAACCTCCCAAAACAGTCCACGCACAAGCCAATCGCTTCATACATACGATGGCCACTATAGTCGTGTCAAACGACCCGAAAATGTTACAAGCAACTATCAGGCCACAACCCTAAGCATATATGGTGTTTCTCCACACCCTTTCTCCTCCAAAAATCCACAAATAAGTAGTGAAACACGCAGCTTTACAGCAACACAAAACAGTCCATAAAACAGTCCGCTACAAGTGAATAACTCGAACTCACGGCTTCCGATCACCGTCCCGTGAGTTCTTACACACATAGAACGAATTACCAAGACTTAACAGTAGAAAATATGTATTAAATAGATCAGTAAACTCACCTTTCTTTTTAGATAACTCAGCCCTTGCTTTGATTCCTCGAACTCTAGGGTTTACCTTCAACTAGAACTTGAAAGAGGTAAAAATCGATTAGGGTTTGTGTGGTGTTATTTTGGGGAGGGGTTGCAGGGGTTCTTTTAGGTTTTGAAGCTATGAAATGATAGTGAATTATCAGGCTTTAAAAGCTATTAAAAGCCCTCTCTTAACCGACTTTGGGCTTTTAACTTTTAGCCCTTAATTTTGGCAAGTAGGTGATGCACCTACTTGTCACCTACCAGCTTGCGCAGTTCTACGAAAATGCAATTATCTCAATACTCCGAGATCGTATTGACAAACGGTTTGAGGAATTGGAAACTAGACTCATAGACCTTTAATTTGGTAGGTAGATCACCCCATAACTCCTTGTAAATTGGGATAAAATCGCAGAAACATTTGACCTAACGTTTAAGTAAAATTGTGAACCTAAGTTGCGACAACTTTTGTCGACTTTTGTTTCATAACTCGTTTGACTTCAAGACTTATGAAACGGATATCATATCATTCAAATACCTTAAAACATGACATTTTGGTAATGTTAAACACCTCTCGATTTTCCCAAAAATGCGAGTTACAACTTCCTTAACTCGTTTATCCTCTAATACTTGTTAATCGCCCTTATACACCTTTGCATCGTTTAGGACCAATAGGACTAAACTCTTATTGTCTCAAAGGTAATTCTCTTCTCAAACCAAGGTAGACTATCTTACGGTGTAATCTAACACGTACAAATATGGGTTATAACAGACTAGGCTCCGAATATCCATCCTCATAAGATGATTAGCCAAAGCCTGAACATCCAATGCTAGCGGTCTTTGTCCAACTGGAATATAAGCAAGTCTCCCCATGCTCTCGGCCTTCCTACTCAAGGCATAGATCACCACATTGGCCTTTCCCAGGTGATAAAGAATGGTAATATCATAGTCCTTTAGTAGCTATAATTAATTCCGTTGCCTAAAGTTTAGACCCTTTTTCTTGAATAAGTTCCGGAGACTCCTACGATCCGTGAATACCTCACATGACACACCGCAAAGATAATTCCTCCAAATCTTCAATGCATGAACAATGGATGCCAACTCCAATTCATGAACATGGTAGTTCTTCTCATATGGCTTCAATTGATGCGAAGCATAAGCAATAACTCTATCCTCCTGCATCAACACACATCCAATGCCAATCCGTGAAGCATCAATAATAAACTATATAAGAACCCGATCCTGAAGGTAAAACCAAATTTAAAGTTGTAGCCAATTCAGTATTGAGCTTCTGAAAGCTCTCCTCACACTCATCAGACCATTTGAATAGGGCACCCTTCTGGGTCAATCTAGATAAAGGTGCAGCAATGTACGAGAAACCCTCCACAAAACATCAATAATAACCAGCCAAACCAAGAAAACTCCAGATCTTAGTAGCAGAAGACGGTCTAGGCCAACTCTGAACTATCTCAATCTTCTTCAGATACACATTAATCCCATCACTGGATACTACATGATCCAATAACACCACCGAATCAAGCCAAAACTCACACTTGGAGAATTTACCGTATAGCTTCTTCTCCCTTAAAGTCTGGAACACGATCTTCAGATGCTGCTCATGATCCTCCCTGCTTCGAGAATACACCAATATGTCATCAATGAACACGATGATGAAAGAATCAAGATAAGGCTAAAGCACACTATTCATCAAGTGTATAAAGGCTGCTGGGGCATTGATCAGTCCAAAAGACATCACCAGAAACTCATAGTGACCATAACGGGTCCTGAAAGCCATCTTCAAAATGTTTGAATCCTGGATCTTCAATTGATGATACCCCGACCTCAAATCAATCTTCAAGAACACTCTTGCGCTTTGAAGCTGATCAAATAATTCATCAATACGCGGTAGTGGGTACTTGTTCTTAAATGTAACTTTGTTCAGCTACTTGTAGTCAATACATATCCTCATAGTACAATCCTTCTTCTTTACAAATAGAACAAGTGCACCCTAAGGCGACACACTAGGCCTGATGAAGCCCTTTTCAAGCAACTCTTGAAGCTGTTCCTTCAACTCCTTCAGCTCTACTGCTGCCATGCAATACGGGGGAATAGAGATGGGCTGAGTGCCCGACACCAAGTCAATACCAAACTCAATGTCCCAGTCAGGTGGCATACCGGGCAGGTCTGCAGGAAATATGTCCGGGAAGTTTCTCACTACTGGAACTGACTCAACGATAGGAGTATCAACACTAACATCCCTCACAAAGGCCAAGTATACTACACACCCCTTCTCAACCATCCGTTGAGCTTTCAAGTTTGAAATAACCGTACTCGGAACATAATCTCGGGGAACCCTCCACTCAACCCTTGGCCAACCCCGGCATCGCCAACGTCACGGTCTTAGCGTGACAATCAAGAATGGCGTGACATGGAAACAACCAATACATACCTAAAATCACGTCAAAAGTAACCATGCTAAGCAGTAAGAGATCAACTCTCGTCTCATAACCCCCAATAGTCACCACACACGACCAATACATACAGTCCACAACAATAGATACACCCACTGGTATAGATACAAAAACATGCATAACTAAAGAATCACGAGGCATATCCAGATAATGCTCAAAGTATGATGACACATATGAATAAATGGGATCGGGGTCAAATAACATTGAAGCATCTCAGTGGCACACTGAAACAATACCTATAATCACGACGCACGAAGCAATTGCCTCTAGCCTGGCGGGAAATACATAGAAATGGGCTTGACCACCACCTGACGACCTCCCCCTCTAGGGCGACCTCATGCTAACTGAGCCCCACCCCGAGCTGGTTGTGCGAATGGTTTAGCTGCTGGTGGTGACATCATAGGCTGGGAGCTCTGTTGTGGGACCCTACTTATCAGTCTAGGAAAATCCCTCTTGAGATGACTCAAGTCTCCGCACTCATAACAACCCCTCATGTAAGGCTGTTGACCCTAATAACCCAAAGAACTACCTGAGGAAACCTGAGCAGATGAAGCACGAGAAGAACTCTGTGCTGGCAATGCTCTAATGAAGGCTGATCTGGGCATGCACTATAGGAACTATGGCTAACTGAAGAACCATGAAGAACATGATGAGCTGCCTGAATGGGTCTTGAAGGACGACCTCTCTTGTAATGTGACTGGCCTCTAGATGAGGCACTGCTGAAACCACCTAAACCATGAGGCCTCTTGGCCTCCCACTCCTCACGCTCAAGCCTCCGAACTTGCTCCAAACATCTAGCAATCTCGACCACCTAATCAGACCTAGCATCCATTGCAACCTTTCGAGCCATACTATAACGTAAACCATAGTTGAGGCCATCAATGAACCTCCAGATCTTCTCAATCTCAGTGGGAACCAACCATATAACATGGTGTGCCAAATCTGCAAATCTCATCTCGTACTGGTCACAGTTATACCCTCTTGGCATAGATGCTCAAACTCCCTACGTAACTCTTCTCTTCGAGTCTATGGAACAAACTTCTCTAAGAAGAGTACTGAGAATTCATGTCATGTAAGTGGCACTGCACCAACTAGCCTGCCTAACTCATAAGTCTGCTACCATCTGCAAGCTGCTGCTGTCTACTGAAAAGTAGTAAATGCAACTCCACTAGTGTCCAAAATACCTGCTGTGCAAAGAATCCGCTGATACCGGTCTAGAAAATACTAAGCATCCTATGACTCCCCTCCATTAAACTCTGGAGGCATAAGCCTCCCAAACCGCTCCAACCTCTTCTGCTCCTCATCACTTATAGGTGACCAACCTTAGCCCGAGCGGCAACAACCGACTGAATTGGTAACACCCCTGGTGTTTGATGACCCTGAGCTAGCTGCTTTGGAGTACGGGCAGTAGGAGTCTAGGCACCTCCCCCAGCTTGTGAGGTAGCTGGTGCAACTGGAATCAAAACCGCCTGAGCCAGGCTCGTGCACACAGTCAAAATATGAGCCAAGGCCTCCCGAAGGCCAGGAATAACAATAGGCACTACCGGTCCCTGAGCTGGTCCCACCAGCTCAACAATATCTGGAACCTGCTCCTCAGCTTGAGCAACTGGTGGCTCCACAGGTGCTGCTCTAGCTTTAGTGCGAGCCTCACCTCGGCCTCTACTGCGACCCCCGCGTCTCACAACCCTTACTGGTGGTACTAGTGCATGTTCGCCTGATCTAGCTGCACGTGTCCTCACCATCAGGGAGATAATAGAAGAGTCAAGGTTCAAGTTTCAAAAATAACAAACCTGCACGACAAGAATGCTAGAAAGTGAATTTTTTCCTAACAATTCGGTAGCCTTTCGAAGATAAGTACAAATGTCTCTGTACCAATCTGCAAGACTTTACTAAACTTGCTCATGACCTGTAATACCTATGAACCTAGGTCTCTGATAACAACTTGTCACGACCTGAAATCCCAATCAGTCGTGATGGAGCCTAACACACTTGTTAGGCAAGCCAGACATAACAATAGTGATCCAAAATAGCTGAAATGACAGAATTAAAATCAGTCTAAAACCTTGACATATCATAATGATATTAATACATGATAAATCCCCTAGAACAGGTAAATACAGAGTCCTGAGCTCTAACACTGAAAAATACAAGTCTGAAAGCTAAATAGCTACACTATCTAAAATACAGACAACAGTACAATATGGAAAGAGATGCCAAGACTGCAGTCGAGAATCCAGTTCTACCTCGTCTCTCGATGATCAACTCAGCTAGCAAACTCCGTTACTGGTGACTGGGTCCGACACCTAGATCTGCACAATTAAGTGCAGAGTGTAGCATAAGTACAACCGACCTCTTGTACTCATCAATTATCATAACTAACCTCGGCAAGGTAAAAGCAGCTAGAATTATAAATGATACTCGCTAAACCTGCACAGTTCATAAATTCAACAAGTACAGAACAATAACATATTCAAGTCATAAATCACATAAAAGACAATCCCGATGTACACAGTTTATGAAGTACTCTACGCAGTTAATAATCCAGCATGTAAAGATGATATGTACGTAAATCACGTAAATAATCATGGAAATTGCAAGTAAAGACGAAATGCAATAACCAACAACATTGGTTAGATTTTCCTCCAAATTTACAATACAATACCAAACCACTAATCAGATTTTCCTCAATCCGCGTGTACACCATCAAGAAAGAAACATGAGAGGGTGATCCTAGGAAGATGGATCCATATCCACACACTGCACGTCCTGGTCACATGCAATACTCATATTCCGCCCGACGTGGTCACATGCTATATATCATACTCCGCCCGGCGTGGTCATATGCTATATATCATAATCCGCCCTAAGTGGTCATATTCTCAATTTTGCAGATCCGCCCAGTGTGGTCACAAGCACAACAACACAATCTGCCTGGCATGGTCACATGCATAACAATAGAATCCGCCCCCCATGGTCATAGGTATCCAATATAAATCATATCACACTGAAGAAAATGTACAAGAACACATGTATATGTTTAATGAATATTAGATTTCACGTTCCTGGACTGGTATAAGTGACATGCTAAAGTGTATGCATGTGCAAAGTATTCTATCGTAGCTCAAATCGGCAATTTCATCTAGAAAATAACCAATATCAAGTCCAATGAGGAGATTACCCTCTATAAAACCTCGAAACATGGATGAAATAGCTCACAATAGAGTTACAACTATGAGAATCATCACAACTTAAAGCTTAACAATCAATTCAAGGCATGTTATAGCCTAAACAGCCCCGAGCATGGATAATACCCCGGTGCACGCACATGGCCTCAACCCCCATACATATGCGCATCCATAGCACGTAACTATCACAAATAACTCAGGCAACTAGTGCCTCAACCAAGTTTAGGTACGATACTTACCTCAAGCAAGAAAAATCACTTCTCTAACAAGCCCTTCTATGTGAATCAACCTCTCGATGGCTCAAATCTAGCCAAAATAACTTAATATAATCAATAAAAGCCATAGAAATTGATTCCAATTGATAAAGTTAAGATCTCTAACCAAAATCAAAAGGTCAACCCAAAAGTTCAACCCCGGGCCTGCACCTCGGAACCCGTCCAAACTCACAAATTATGAACACCCATTCGATTACAACTCCAACCATAACAATTTTATCCCATTTCGACGTCATATCGACTTTCAACATAATCCTCTAGCTTCCAAAACCTCCTTTGCGAATAGGAAATCTTGGACGCGAACGTGATTTCCAACGTCGCCATGCCTACGCGAACGCGCCCCCTCTTCTACGAACTTAAAGGCTTACACTGACTTACCCCCTCCAAGCTCCCCTTCTACGTGAATGCAGAGCATTGTACGCAATCGTGATACATTGCCTCGCCAAAGCTCCGCGAACGCGATCCTCCTTCCGCGAATGCGTAGAGCAAAAAATGCCTGCCACTAAAAAGCCCTTCATGATCGCATCCCCAGTTTCACGATCGCGATGAAGAAGACACAATACATCAAATTAGCAATCCAACACATAGAGAAATGGCCCAAAACCTATATGAAACACACCTGAGGCCCCCGAGACCCCGTTCAATCACACCAACTAATCCTAATACACAACATGAACCTACTCGAGACAAATCACACAAAACAATACCAAATGAATCGCACCCCAATTCATGCCTAATGAACTACTGAACTTCCAACTTCTAAAACTCATGCCGAATCACATCAAACCAATCCGGAATTACTTCAAATTTTACACGAAAGTCCCAAATGACACAACGGTCATATTCTAACTTCTGGAACCAAAATCCAAATTCGATATCAACAAGATCAACTCTCGACCAAGCTTCTCAATCTTCCAAACCTCCAACTTTTCAACTTTCGTTAAAAAGCTTCAAATCAACCTACGGACCTCTAAATCCAAATCCAAACATATGCCTAAGTCCAAAATCACTACATGAAGCTATTGGAACCATCAAAATTTTATTCTGGAGTCATCTATATAAAAGTCAAACTCCGATCAACTTTTTGAATTTAAGGTATTAACCTTGAGACTAAGAGTCCCAATTCACTCCAGCACCTCCTTGAAGCCAAAACAACCACCCTGGCAAGTCGTGAAACCTCAAATACACATAAGTAAAGCATAAAATAGGGGAAACAGGGCTAAATACTCAAAAAAACCGGCCGGGTCATTACATAATCTTGTTTAAAAGCTCATTATTTTAAAAAGAGTTGTGTGTTTACTTTTGAAAAGAAGGTTGTTATTTGTTTGTAACTTTGTAGAATAAGAGACTACTTTGATAATATACTTTTATGTTGGAAATGGGTATACCTTATTTGAAAATTAGTTTAAGCAAATAGCCTTGTGTTTTTCAACTTATAAGTGTTTATTTTTTGCAAACTTAGTTGTGTGTTGCTTTTACTTCCTGAAAACAACTCTTTCATTATCTGTAATTTAGCTGATGATTTTCCAAAGAGGATTCGTTTTCTCTTTTGAATCTGCCAAAGCTAAAAATTTACTAAAATTGTTAAAGATAATATAGATGAAACTGTTCGTTTGTTGAAAAGTTTAGTTTAAAATTATTAGTTATCAAACATTAAGTAACTAAAGTAAGCAAAATTTCTACTTTAACTTTTACCTGTAAGTCTTGGTTTGCCTATGTTCCTAGACAATCAAAGTATCAAATATTCCAATAACACCGTTAGTCTTTCAAAGATACATATATATAATGGAAAATAGCAACAAATATTATTTAAGTTAAAGGAGAAGAGGGTTGGACTCTTTGATAATTAGGCTGGTAAGCAAACCAGGCCCAGGTGGGTTTAGATCAACAATGATAGACTCCTATATGCGGGGAAAAGCATCCCAAGTCTGGAACTTGGGCCTGAGGTCCATATGAGCTCATCAAGCCCAGTTCGAATCATGCATGCAAAGAGAACAAAGGATAATTAGTATATAAAAATCGCACCACGACAAGTAATAATGAAGAGCTGAAGAATACAGTAAAGTCAGTTCTTATTTATGTTAATCCTATGAGGATTAATAAAAATTAATGACCAAAGGCTTAAAGTAAATTTTGTTTATGGATAAAATCTCCCTTTGTGGACCCCTGGCACTTCAGAGTTTACGAGGGTCTCATGAGTCCCGAGCAGTGCTTGTGTCAGGGAGGGGTACCTTAACCACATGCCAAATTTTACCCTAAATACCATTATCCATCTACTCTTATTTTTCCTCAAGGGTTTAGACACAAATAAATATCAAGTTAACAGTTTTACATTATCAGAACTAGAAATGGAGGTTCAGAATTAAGTCCAACAAAATTATAGAGAACATTACTCTTGTCATTAAATACAAAGAGATGAACAGTTCAAAACCAATCATCATATTGACCTTGGGGTCCCTTACTAGAACTGTAATGACCCGGCCGGTTGTTTTGAGTATTTTAGCCCCGTTCCCCTATTTATTACCTTTTGTATGTTATGTTGTGATTATGTGACTTGTCCGAGTGGTTGGTTTTGGCTTCAGGTGAGTTTCGGAGTGAAATGGGACACTTAGTCGCTAAGTTGGAGGCTTAAGTCGAAAGAGTTGACTAGAGTTTGACTTTTATGTAAACAACTCCGGAATGGAGTGTTGACGGTTCCGATAGCTCCACAAGGTGATTTTGGACTTAGGAGCATATCCGGATATTGATTTGGAGGTCCGTAGGTCGTTTCCACCTGAATTGGCGAAAGTTAGAAAGTTGAAAGTTTGGAAGGTTGAGAAGTTTCATGGGAGTTGATCTTATTGATATCGGGGTCGAATTTTGATTTCGGAAGTTGGCATAGATCTGTTGTGTCATTTATGACACAACAGAATTTGAGGTCAATCAGAGTTATTTTGGTATGAATCAGCTTTAGTTTTGGAAGTCGGATGTTCATAGTTCAATAGGCTTGAAATGTGTTGTTATTTGTAGAATCGATGTTGTTTGATGTGATTTCTGGCCTCAAGTAGGTCCATCATGTGTTTTAGAACTTTTTGGCATATCCGGAGGGGGTCCCGGGGGCCCAGGGGCCCAGGGTATGGATTGGATTAAAATCGAGATAATTTTGGACTTAGTTGATTGCTGAAGCTGGTGCTCTTATGGTGTAATCGCACCTGCGGTGGGAGTGGCGGCAGGTGCGAACTCACAGGTGCAAGGGAGTCATCACAGATGCGGAAAGGGCCAGCCAGGGGAAGAACCAAAGATGTGGAGTTTGGCACGCAGATGCGCACCCACAAAAGTGGATTGGGCGCCTCAGATACGGAGTTTGGACATTTGGCTATGGACCGCAAGTGCGGATGTGAGCCGCAGAAGCGAGCTCGCAGGAGCAGTCGTTTCTCCATAAAAGCGGAACCGCAGAAACGGTTATTGACCGCAGAAGCGATATTCAAGGGTCTATGTGAAGGCCGCACCTGCGATGGAGTTGATACGCATGTGGTAGTATAAGGATTGGGGTTGATACGCATGCAGTTAGATAAGGTGGGCTTTATACGCGTGTTGCTGGCAAGGGAACTACTTGAAGCCATGCGGTGTGATACGGTGGGGTAAAATGCGGATAGTTATTTCGGAAAAATGATTTTCAAAACTAAATGTAAGGCTCCTGCGGTGGTATAAGGAAAGATTGTGATTTGATTTGTGAAATGAGACTATGAGGCAGTACCTCGGTAGTGATTCTGGTTGATACCTTTCATTTACATCACTTGTGTTTTATTTGCATCATTTCCTTGGCATTCTTATTATGTGTTTCTTCCGTGATGTCTTAACTGCCTTAGTCCTAGTGTAGCTATTCTTGTTATATTGCTTCCTTGTATCATTTCCATTGTTTTCATTATCATACTATACTATACCTGTTTAGTTTTCTTTATTTATTCCAGTAGGTGTCTTGACCTGACCTCGTCACTACGCTACTGAGGTTAGGCTTGATACTTACTGGGTACCATTGTGGTGTACTCATACTATGCTTCTGCACATTTTTTGTGTAGATCCAGGTACTTTATACCAGCCTAGGCACCTGTGAGTTGAGCTTGGACCGGAGACTTCAAGGTATACTTGCCAGCGTTCGCAGGCCTCGGAGTCACCCTCTATCTAGTTTCTATTTCATTCTCCTTTTTATAGATACTGTTGTATAGGGATGTTTCAGTACACTCGTGTAGAGCTTGCGACTCGGTATCACTAGATTTTGGGTGTTATGTTCAATTGTATTGCAGAGTCCTTTTATGATAGATATTGGTTTAAATTGGAAGTTTTATTACTATTTCTGTTAAATTCTACATGTATGTTAGGCTTACTTAGTCTTATATACTAGGTGCCATCATGATATCCTACGGATGGAGATTGGGGTCGTGACAAGAACACTAAGTATAAAGGCAAACTATCACAAATAGACTTATAGGGTACAATAATATCAATGGCCTTAAGGTTGATCATAACATGCGTCAGAACACTTAGGAAAATTATTACTAAGAACACATATATAAAACAAGGAAAGCTAGTGGCATATTATCAGTAGATGGATGCTATCCCTAACCAATTCAAACCCAGAAATTCCTGGCTAAATGATCTGAGCATTAGTAAGTGACAGGGAAGGACATGTACATTAATTTTATTAACCCTAATGAAGGTTTAACACTTCAGTTTCATTAAACAGGTTCATAACACCTAGGATAAGTCAACAAACATTTCAGTAATCTTCAATATAGTCCAGAGCTAACATTCACATGACTGCGACCTCACTTCATTGAACAACTACACTAACAACTGATTCAAACTTCCCTAGGATGATAGAAAACAACAAAGACATCCATGTAAGCAGAAAAGACAGTTTTCCTAATAGCATGATATCTAGTAGTAACAATGTACAGTTTAATAGGTTTTCAAACTGTTAGAGCCAAATAACAGTCCAGTTCATGATCAGGTTGTTACGACCCCAAATCCAACCAGTTGTGATGGCACTTAACCCAACCCGCTAGGTAAGCCAAATAGCAACAATCCTATTCAAGTGAGATTTAACTGAGGAAAATACATGATGAAATAAATGAGCTTTTATACAAAATTCCAAGGATTGGTAGTACAAATCATGAGTTTCTAAGATTCAGAGTTTACAAAGATGGAGTGAAATAAATGCATCATCTGTTTGTAATATACATGAACTGATTAATAATTCTAAAGCTACCAAGAATTAAGAGGCTGCCATGACCGAAACACAGGTACGTCTTCATTGCCAGCTCCCTCTATTCACAACAACATCATCATCCAAAATCCGCACGCAAGGTGCAGAAGTGTAGTATGAGTACAACCGACCCCATATACTCAATAAGTAACAGACCTAACCTTAGGTTGAAAGCAGTGACGAGCTTGGACAAACTGTCAAAATCCAACACCAATGGCCAACAACAACTCATAACATTATAATAAAAGTAGTACAAGAAACAACTCAAATATATGATGCTCAGCTCGTCCACAATTACGAAAAAATAGGCATGCTTTTCAAGTATAACAATAAAATCCAAATCTTTCACCGAATTCACCAAAATCTGAGTATATTAGAAAACTATGATTTTTCCAAAAACTTTCAACAACAGATAAAAAATCTAAATCTTAGATTTGCATGAGGAAAGTACATATCTGTACCTACATGTCAATATGCATGTGAAGTCATGAATGTCACAATACTGTGTAGCATGAGGAAATACATCTCTATGCCTGTATGTCAAGTATACATGTCAATGCAATGCATCACAGTGATGAACTCATGTACTCACACTCTTAGAGTACTCAATCTCACTATCTCGCACTCCTACTCAACATGCTCAATCCCTCGGCACACTCAGTCACTTAGCACTGTAAGGTGCCTGCTGCGGCGCACAACCCGATCCCATCAATAGTAATAAAGTCTACAAGGCTTGCTACAGCGTGCAGCCCGATCCACATATAGCCATAAGGCCTGTTGCGCGCGTGCAACCCGATCCACATATAGCCATAAGGCGTATTGTGACGTGCAACCCGATCCACATATAGTCATAAGGCCTGTTGCGGAGTGCAACCCGATACACATATAAATAACTAATACTCGCTGCGACGTGCAGCCTGATCCCATCAATATCATTCACAATCTGGCCCTCAGCTTCAGTTCAGTTATCAATATCTCCAGTCTCTCGGGCTCGCAAATCTCATGCCAATCAGCCCAACATTGATAACATGAGCTGAGCCCAACAATATGGTAATGGTGTGCTCGATTCTGTTGGATCTTATTATGTGGTGAGGCTTTACGGGTGTTTTGTGGCGATACTCTTGGATTTGGCAACCTTTGTGGCTTGGTTGAGCTAGGGGGGATTCAGTTCTAATAGCTTCGTTATGTGCAAATGGATTTCAAAGTGTTCTCGACGGTTTCTACCACGGTTTGAGATGAATATTTCCTACTGGCGTGAGGAGCATGTTGTGAATCTGAGCTAGCCTCTTCGAAGTATAAGTAGTCAATATCGGTATGAAGTGCGCGAACTTTGTCAACCTATTAAAAATGACTCAAATAGCATCAAATTTCCTCAGGTATGTGGTAACCCTACCACAATGTCCATAGTGATATGCTCCTATGTCCATTCTGGTATAACCAATTTCTGAGTCAAACCACTTGGTTTTTGATGTTCATACTCACTTGCTTGCAATTCAAACACCGTGAAACATGACTAACGATGTCTTTTTTCATCCATTGTCACTAATAGTTCTATTTAAATCACGATACATCTTTGTAGCACCTGGATGAATAGAATATTGCGAATTGTAAGCCTCCTAAAGTATCAACTCCCTCAAACCATCAAAAGATGAATACAAAGCCATCCCTGAAGTCGCATGACACCATCATCTATAATAACCTCCTTCTTAGAACCACCTCGCTGCACCATGTCCTCAAGCACTAACCCTTAATGTACTCAAACAAGGAATAATATGCAGTAATACAAGCAGGAACTCTACCAGGCATAGAAATATCCAATCTCACAAATCTATTGGCCAAGGCCTGAACGTCCATAGCCAAAGGCCTCTCCTTATCTAGAATGAATGCTAAACTACCCATACTCTCTGCCTCTGTACTGAAAGCATCTGCTACCACATTTGCCTTACCTGGATGGTACAAGATAGTGATATCATAATCCTTAAGCAACTCAAGCCACCTCTGTGCATCAAATGTAACTCTTTCTGCTTGAACAAATGCTGAAGATTGTGATGATCAGTGTAGACCTCACATGGCACACCATACAAGTAATGCCTCAAAACCATAAGTGCATGAACAATCACCGCCAACACCAAATCATAAACTGGAAAATTCTTGTCATTGGGCTTCAATTGTCGCGATGCATAAGCAATCACTCTACTCTTCTACATCAACACCGCACTAAGACCACTGTGTGAAGTACCACAGTACACCGTGTATAGCCCTGAACCTATAGGCATCAACAACACTAGGCTTTATTCAAAGCGATATTGAGCTTCTGATAGTTCTCGTAACATTCATCAGATCATAAAAAAGGAACAACTTTCTGAGTCAAAATGATTATAGTAGCCTGCCAAACCCAAAAAACTCCTAATCTCTGTAGCTATAGTAGGTCTGGGCCACGTTTAATCCACCTCAATCTTCGTGGGATGAACTTAATACCATCACCAAGCATTGCGTGACCCAAGAATGCAACTGAGTCTAAATAAAACTCACACATTGAAATCTTGCATAAAGCTGCTTCTCCTTCAAGGTCTAAAGCTCAATCCTTAAATGTTTCTTATGCTCCTCCCTTCTACGAGAGTAATCAAAGATGTTGTCAATAAACATAACCACAAAATATCCCAAATAAGGCTTGAACACCCGGTTAATCAAATTCATAAATGTCGTTGGAGCATTAGTCAAACCAAATGATATTATCGAGAAATCATAATGACCACGAGTCTTAAAAGCCGTCTCAGGGATATCCGATGCCCTAATATTGACATGATGATAACCCGATCTCAAGTCAATCTTACAGAACACCTTAGCACCTTAAACTGATTAATCAAATCATCAATACAAGGTAATGGATACTTATTCTTGATAGTAACCTTGTTTAACTACCGGTAATAAATGCAAAAATCCTCAAAGTACAATCCTTCTTCTTCACAAACAACACTGGTGTGCCCCAAGGAGAATCTCTTGTCTAATGAACCCTTTTCCAAGAAAATCTTATAACTGCTCCTTCAACTCCTTCAACTCAACTGGACCATGCGATACGGTGGAATATATATGGGCAGAGTGCCCTGAACCAAGTTAATACCAAAATCAATATCCCTATCTAGTGCAATACCTAGCAAATCTATACGGAACACCTTCGAAAACTCTCTCATTATAGGTACAGAATCCATAGGATGAACCTTGGCACTAAAATCTTGAGTAAAAGCAAAATATTCTAGACATCCCTTCTCAACCATACGTTGAGCCTTCGAAAATGAATCACATTACTTATAGAATGACCAAGTAACTATCTCCATTCTAATCTAGGCAAACCTGGCATAGCTAACGTCACAGTCTTGGCGTGATGATCCAAGATTACATGATAAAGAGGTAACTAATCCATGACAAGAATCACCTCAAAATCCACCATGTCCAACAATAAAAGATCAACCATTGTGTCATACACATATTAATAGTAATTACACAAGACCGATAAATTCATCCACCACATAGAATCTCCACTAGGCATAGACACTTAAACAAGAATATCCAGAATCACGAGACATACCCAAATATAATACAAAGCAAGGTGAAACATACAAATAAGTAGAACCTGGATCAATTAATATTGAAGCATCTCTGTGACAGACTAAAACAATACCTATAATGATACATTGGATGCCACCGTCTCAGGTCTAACTAGGAAAGCATAAAAATGAGTCTAACCTCTATCGGGCTGTCCTCCTTCTCTGGGAGGACCTCTAACTGACTGAGCTCCGCCTCTAGCTAACTGGCATCCACCTCTAACTAGCTGGATAGGTGGTGTGTTAGCTGGGGCTGGAATCAGAGCCTGAGTATTCTACTGAGATACACTATACCGAAGTCTAGGATAATCTCTTCTAAGATGCCTAAAATCTCCACATCTGCTGTCATGGCTGCTGAGAATGAATTTGACCTTGACGACCAGAATAACGACCATAAGAACAATTAGGTGGAGGTTCTTTGTAGGATGTCTGCCTTGAACGAGCACTGTGAGAAGCATTGCTACCTGGAGTATCATAAGAAGTTTGAAGTGCTATGTAAACTTGCCTACTAGAGTAGCCTTAACCAAAATAACTCTTGCCTCTAGACAAGGCACCACTAAATCCTCTTGAATAATAAGGTCTCTTATTCTTCATCGCCTCTCTCCCCTGAACATGGATGCGCTTAATCCTTCGTGCTATCTATACTGTAGGCTGGAAAGTAGTCCCGGTCTCTGTCTCTCTATCCATACTAAGCTTAAATAAAAAATTAAGCCCCTCAATGAACCTCTTCACCTTATTAGTCTCAATGGGAATCAAGCAAGCTGCATAATAAGACAATTCATCAAACCTCATCTCACACTGAGTGACTAAAATGCCATCGTGCTGTAAGTTCTCAAACTGACTATGCAACTTATCTCTCCTGGTGTGCACCAGGAAGTGAGTAGAAAAATGAGTCCAAGTGAGAGAAAGTGACCCTGCTGACCTGGCCAGCTCATAAGTTTGCCACCACCTCTTGGCTGACCCTCTTAACTGAAAAAAGTAGTGAAATCAACTCCATTGGAATCCATAATGCCCAAATTGTGCAAACTCTCATGATACTTATCCAAGAAATCATGGGCATCAACGGTGGGATCACCATAAGAACGTGGATGGTCTAACTTCTGGAATCGATCCATCATTTTCTACTTATTAATAGACATAGCATCCCTAACCTCCGGCCTAGCTGCAACAATTATTTGAACTACCCAAATAGGTGGAACAACCAAAATTCCAAAAATCTGTAACATAGCAGTGGCCTTCTCTAGAGTGTGAATAGGGTGGGTATATTCTTCCCCTTCATCCTCTGAATTAGCTGGACCATAGGAATCATCTCGGCCTATGTCAAACTATTGAAGTAACTCAAAATTTGGACCACCGTATCCTGAAGCACTGGAGTAGCAATGAGACCCTCAAGAACCTGAGCTAGTTCTGATAGAACGACCTGTTATGGAACTTGGTCTTCCTCTAGATCTATAGGTGGCTCCTCAAAAGTGGGTCTAGTACGAGCATGAGTAGCTGCAAGTGCTCCATCTCCGGGTAATACTCCACATGCCTTGGTCTGGTCTCCAGCCCTACCTCTGCCCCGATCTCTACCTCTAGTAGCGGCTGCAACATGAGGCAGTAGCTCCTGCTCACCAGTTGCGAGGACTATGTGAATTCTTTATCCATGTTTTCTCGATTCTATGACTACGTGATGAAGCTTATCTTTGATTAGAAACCATGCTTAGGGTTATGTATTATTGATTTGGCGGTAGTCATATTTTTGCCCTACTTGATCTATGATTTAGTGGCTATTGGCTCATTTTGCTCATGTTTGGTATCATGATCGGACTTAAGAATATTAAATAAGCATGTTGAACTGTTATGAAAAGTTTAATTACATGGTCATCCATAGCCTTCTCTTATTCATGTAAATATTCATCTGCTTTTATTATTATGTCATGGTGTGTCTTTATCATATGACCTCATATGGATATGCATGAGTTGGAAAGTTGGATATTGAGGAAAGTTGGGGATTTTGGCACTAAGGACATTGTGAACGTGTATTGATTATTGGGTATTGATGGTATTATGATTGGATGGGTTTGCACGCTGCAACAAAGCTTTGATATGGATTCGTTCCTCCGGAGTCAGGTGATTACCCAGGTTACTTTGTGCCTTGTAAGGGCAGGCACCCAGATTGGTGCTTAGTTTGGATACTTAGCCAGTGTCAGACATATGATTTGTGCTGTAAGGTATTGAGAGTGGATCATGACCATGCATTTGCATCCTAGATTCATGCAGTAGCTTTTATAAAAGCATTGATTGACTCATATCATAATTATGAAAAGGATCGAGGTATTTGACATTGAATTCCATCTCTTTTGCCCAAAAAGGATGCCTAAATTCCAATTTTACTGTGCCTTTGCCTTTGTACCTACTTGATGACACCATGCCTTATCCTCATGATCTATTTATGCTTTCACTTGTTTATTGGACTATTAGTAGGTTTCAGTATCGTCCCTTCGTAACTACTTCTTCGAGGCTAGACTTAATACTTACTAAATACCGTAATTTTGTCCTCATACTACTGTAGCACATTTTGTGCAGATTTTGATGCAGGTACTAGTGGTACTGTCACGACCCGAAATCCCAAGAAAAGGGTTGTGATGGAGCCTAACACCACTTTCTTGGCAAGCCAAGAATAAAGAGTATTAAGGAATACAAAACGTAAAATGCCATGATATCGTAAATAAAAGATAAAACTCGGAATAAGTATATCAAGTCTAATACCAACAACCATCTAACACCTCCCAGAAACTGGAGCCACCAAGTACATGAGTGTCTACTATATCACTAAGTACAAAGTCTAGAATAAACAATGCACTGCTCGAAGCAACATACATAGTAATAGGACTATAACGAGAGTGCAACTCTACCTCGGGTCTCCACAAGAAGTGCAGAAGTGTAGTATGAGTACGACCTACCCAATGTACTCCATAAGTGTCGAGCCTAACCCCGATGAGGTAGTGACGAGGCTAGGATAAGACACCTATATATAAACCTATGCAGTTAAGTAACGAGAAAATAGTGAGAAATATCACAATAGGATGACAAGCAAAATAGTAATATGATAAGATAAATAACAAGAGATAGATAACAAGTATTAAAATCAAGAATATGTAGAATGAGAAAATAATGAAAGAAACGACTAAGGTAAACAACAATTTATGCTTCCACGAGCAACTCCAAACAAGCCTTTCAAAAATTACCACGAAACAACATAGCCAAGTCCTCAGTCTATATAGTAAATAAAGGAACAAGAGATATCAATCGAATGGCATGTCATCACCCTTTGTGCTTAGATATCAAACGGATGGCACGACATCACCCTTTGTGCTTTTACTCTCATCCTCACAAGCGCGCAAACACCCTCATTTTATTCACTCTCACCTAGCATAAACATGTAAAGCAGTATCAAGCAAAGTGGGAAGCACAAACAATATCAAGAAGAGTGATTGAACACAACTTGCCATAGAAGAAATAATCATCACTTTACACCAATAGCCAAATCAACACATTAATAGTCTTACTACCCAATATCATAACAAGCTCATCACGACTACTTAAATGAATGAAAGTAATCAAAGAGTCTTACAATCTGGTTTATCCATGATAGACATGATACATGAAGCAGCAAAGTGCAAATAACTCGTTCAACCTGCATGCTCAATCCGTAGCAAACCCGTATACACTTGTCACCTTGCCTATACGCCGCTCCCATATAGCACATAGAAATTAGACACGATTACACCCAAATTCACTCAAATCAAGGTTAACCAAGATACTTACCTCTTTCCGGCATGAATAAACCCTCCAACACCGCCTTTCTTTTAGCACAAGCCTCCAAGCCACTCAAATCTAGCCAATAAATGTTCAAATAAGACTACAAAATCTTTGCAAACTACCCTCGTATAAAAAATGTTCGATCTTTAATATATTTGAAAAAGTCAACAAAAAGTTAACCCGGGCCCACATGGTCGAAATTCGAAATTAAGATCAATTTTCGTTTAGCCATTCTCCCCCATGTCCATATATGTAGTTTATATCAAGATTGAACCTCAAATCGAAGTCCAAAACCCCAAAATTAGCTTTATAAGTTTTTCCAAAACCCCACTTTTTACACTTTAAAATACAAGATTTAGGGATAAAAATCCATGGGTATTCATGGAAATAAATCAAAACTAATTAAAAATTACTAACCAATGAAGTTAGGATGAAAATCTCTTCAAGAATCTCCTCAATCCGTGATCTAGGTCTCAAAAATGGTAAAAAATGGAAAAATCCTGATTTTGAGCCCTTTATATACTTGGGCATCAGGCGCTCTTCGCGTTCGCGAAGCACCTGTCGCGTTCGCGAATAACACTGGCCAACTAGTCCACGGCCTCCTCGCATTTGCAAAGACATTTCCCCCCCAGCCTCCACGTTTGCGATCCAAGGGTCATGTTCGAGATGAAGAACCATCTGCCAGCCTTCGAGATCCCATGCCTACACGATAGTGTGAGGAATGCCACGTCCACGAAGGCCAATTCCCAAGGCCCTTGCAATTTGCAAGCTTCCCCTCGTGTTCACATAGTGTAAATTACCCCTGCCCCTATTGCCCCTTTGCGAACACGAGACCAGCTACGTGTTCGCGATGCACAATGCACCAGCAACATAGTAACTGTTGTAAAATATGCAAAAGTGGCTAAAAACCACCCCGAAATTCCAAGCCCCTCGGGCCCCAGTGCAAAAATTCACACAAGTATGTAAACCTTATACGAGCTCGCTCGTAAGCTTAAAACACCAAATTAACATAAAAAATCAAGAATCACACCTCAAAACTCAAAAATTTCAAATTTCATAAATTAGAATTCAACTCTTCATAACAAGCATCAAAATGGCCTCAGTTTCCCTAGGACCCCGACCAATCATATGTACAAGTCCAAATTCATCAAACAAACCTATTAAAATCAAAATACTGATCTGAGGTCGTTTACCAAGATTCTTGACCATGGTCAACTCTAACAACCTTTAAGTTCAAAAATCAAGCTTCCTTTGAAAAATCACACTTAAACTTTTCAGAATTCAAAACAGACAATTCATGCAAGTCATAAATTATCAAATTAGGCTATTCAAGGTCTAAAATCACGAAGGTAGAACTCAAAATGACCTATTGAGTCGTTACATCTTCCACCTCTAAAAGAAACATTTTTCCTTGAATGTACATAAAAATGCACCTGAATCGGCAAAAAGATGCGGATATCTACTCCACATATCGGACTCGGACTTCCAAGCAGCCTCAGTTTTCCAAAGATCTTTCACAGAAGAAATATCCTTAGATCTCAACTTTTGAACTTGCCGATCTAGATTAGCTAATGATGCTTCCTCATAAGTCAAATCCTTATCAAGATGCACTGTGTCAAAGTACAATACATTTGACATGTCTTCATGATATTTCCGAAGCATAAAGACATGAAATACCAGATGTACCCCTACTAGGCTAGGAGGTAATGGAAGCCTATAAGCAACCTTCCCAACTCTCTCTATGATCTCAAATGGGCCAATACACCTTAGGGTCAACTTTCTGTTCTTCCCAAATTGCATCACACTCTTCATAGGAGAAACTTTAAAAGGTACCTTCTCATTCTCCATGTAAGCCACACCATGGACCTTCTTATCTACATAACTTTTCTACCTGTTCTACGCTGTACAAAGGCAATTACCAATCATCTCCACCTTCTCCAAAGCATCATGAACCAGATCCATATGCAACATCCTAACCTCACAAAGGCTCATACTAACCAATAGAAGAACGACACTGCCTACCATATAAGGCCTCATATGGTGCCATCTGAATGCTGGATTGATAGTTTTTATTATAGGCAAACTCCACCAATGGTAGAAAATGGTCTCACTGGCCTCCAAAATCAATGACACATGCCCTCAATATATCTTCAGGGATCTGGATAGTCCCTTAGATTGGCCATCTATTTGCAAAATGCAGTGCTGAGCTCTACCTGCATTCCCAGCTCATGTTGAATAGTGCTCCAAAAGTGTAAAGCGAACCTCGTGCCATGATCTAAAATGATAGAAATGGGCGCACCATGCAACCGAAAAATCTCACTGATGAAGATCTAAGCCAACCTCTCCAATATATATATAAAGTCGTCATCGGAATGAAATCGCGGACTTAGTCAATCTGTCGACAATGACCCAAACAACATCAAACTTCTTCAAAATATGTGGTAACCCTACCACAAAGTCCATTGTAATGTGCTCCTACTTCCACTCCACTATCACCAACCTATGAGTCAAGCCCCCTGGTTTCTGATGTTCATACTTCACCTGCCAGAAATTCAAGTACCGCGAGACATTCCCAGCAATGTCTTTCTTCATCTTCCTCCACCAATAATGCTGTTTCAAGTAAAGATACATCTTCGTGACACCTAGATGAATAGAATACCGCAAAGAGTCTCCTCAAGAATCAACTCTATCAAACCATCGACATTCGAAACAAAAAATCCATCCCTGAAGCCGTATAACACCATCATATCCAATCAAAACCTTCTTAGCACCTTACACTGTGTCTTTCAAAACCAACAAGTGAGGATCACCAAATAGGGGAGCCTTGATAAGCTCTAACAAAGATGACTGCGCAACAACACAAGCAAGAACCCTACGACGCTCCAAAATATCCAACCTCATGAATCTGTTAGCCAAGGCCTCATAGGTAATGGCCTCTCCACAACTGGTTTAAATGCCAAACTACCTATACTCTCTGCCTTTCTACTCAAAGTGTCAGCCACTATATTAGTCTTCCCCGAATGATACAATATAGTGATATCATAGTCTTTCAACAACTCTAACCATCTTCGCTACCTTAAATTCAAATCATTTTGCTTGAATGAATGCTGGAGACTCTGATGATCACTGTAGACCTCACATTACACGCCGCATAAGTTGTGCCTCTAAATCATGCACGGGATAGTTCTTCTCATGGATTTTCAACTGACAAGATGTGTACGCAATTACCTTACCGTCCTGCATGAATACTATGCCAAGTCTAATACACGAAGTATCATAATACACTACAGTATAAGGCCCTGAACTTGTAGGAAACACTAACACTAGGGATGTAGTCAAAGTAGTCTTGAGCTTCTGAAAGATCTTCTCACACTCATAAGACCATCTGAAAAGATGCCTTTCTGAGTCAACTTAGTCAATGGGGCTGCATTAGATGAAAACCCCTCCATAAAGCAGCAATAGTAGCCTGCCAAACCCAAGAAACTTCGAATCTCTGTAGCTAAAGTGGGTCTATTAGGCCATTTCTGAACTACCTCAATCTTCTAAGATCAATCTTGATATCTTCACAGGACACAACATGACCCAAGATGAAACTGAATCCAACCAGAACTCACACTTCGAATACTTGGCATAAAGCTGGCAATTCTTCGAAGTATAAAGTACAATCCGGAGGTGCCGCTCATGCTCCTCTCTACTACCAGAGTAAACAATAATTTCATCAATGAATACAATCACAAAGGAATCCAAGTAAGGATTGAACACTCGATTCATCAAATCCATGAAAGTTGTTGGGGGCACTATTCAACCCAAATGACATCACCAAGCACTCATTATGACCCTAACAAGTCCTAAAAAATGTCTTAGGGACATCCGATGCCCTAATCTTCACCTGATGGTAGCCAAATTTCAAATAAATTTTGGAGAATCCCTGTGACCCTTAAACTGATCAAACAAATCATCAATCCTAAGCAACAAGTACTTGTTCTTGATGGTAACATTGTTCAAATGCCGATAGTCTACGCAGATCCTCATAGATTCATCCTTCTTATTTACAAACAACAGCAGCATACCCCAAGAAGAACTCAGTTTAATGAACCCCTTATCAAACAAATCTCGCAATTCCTCTTTCAATTCCTTCAACTCAGCTGGAATCATATGGTACGGTGGAATAGAAATAGGCTATGTGCCCGAAACCAAATCCGTGTAAAAGCAAATATCCTTATCGGGTGGCATGCCTGATAAATTTGCAGAAACACCTTTGGGAACTCTCTCACAACCAACACTGAATCCATAAAAGAAACCTCCACATTAGAATCTCGAATGTGAGCCAAATATGCTAAACATCCCTTCTCAACTATATGCTGATCCTTCAAAAATGTAACTTCCCTACTCGTGGACCAAGGGCCCCTCTCCATTCTAGTCTAGGCAACCACGAAATAGCTATACTCATAGTCTTGGCATGACAATCCAAGATAGCATGATACCTGGACAACTAATCCATGCCAAGAATAACCTCGAAGTCCACCATATCCAATAACAAGAGATCAACTATAATATCAAAAACATTAATAGTAATAACACAAGACCAGTACACCCGATCTGCTACTATAGAATCCCCAGTCAGTGTAGACACATAAATAGGTATATTAATAGAATCATAGGGCATAATCAAGTGCAATGTAAAATATGAAAAATATAAGAATATATAGAACCAAATCAAATGACACTAGAGCATCTCTATAAAAATTGAGATAATACCTGTAATGACTACATCAGATGACTTTGCGTCATGTCTATTCAAAGAACTCATAACAATGGGACTGAGCCCCACTAGTCTGTCCTACACCTCTTTGACGACCTCTACCTGGATGACCTCCACCTCTAGCTGGCTAGCCTCCACCCCTGGCTGGCCGTCCGCGCCCCTAGCTGGCTAAGCGGGTGGTATAACAATGGGTGTCGGAATCATGGCTTGAGCACTCTGTTGTTGCATATTGCTTTGTGACCTATGGCAAAACCTTGCAACATGCCTTAAATCACCATACACATAGCAACTCCTATACTGACGTGGCTGTTGAACCTGAAACTGCCCCTAGCAACCTGAATAACCACCATGGTAACTTTGTAACGAAGGTGCACTAATGGGAGTTGGAGGTGCATCGAATGTTGGCTACTCGGAACGAGCTCCATAAGTATGACGGCTTCCTGATGTACCATGTGTAACCTGGAGTGCTAACTGAACCTGCCTCATAGAATAGCCTCTACCAAAGGAACCTCTACCTCCAGATGAGTTACTATTAAAACCTCCAAAATAATAGGGCCTCTTATTAGAGGTCGTCTCTCTCACCTGGCCTCTAATGCGCTCAATCCTCTGGCAATCTCTACTATCTGAGCAAAATAAGTCTTAGCCTTGGCCTCTCTAGCCATCTAAAGTCTAATACCATAAGTATGACCCTCTATGAACATAAGCACCTTGTCCCTCTTAGTAGGGATCAGGATAGTTGCATGATGAGACAAATCAACAAATCTAGTCTCATACTCAGTGACTCTCATGCCACCTTGCTGAAGACACTCAAAGTGGCTGCATAGCTCATCTCTCTGAGTGAGTGGAATGAACTTCTCCAAGAATAACTACGAAAACTAAGCTCAAGTATGAGGAGGTGATACTGTTGGCCTGCCTATTTCATAAATCTGCCACCACCTCTTGGTCGAACCATGCATCGAAATAACGGTGAAGTCAACTCCATTGGACTCAACTAGTCCCACCTTACGCAAAATCTCATGGCAATGGTCTAAGAACTGCTGGGCATCCTCTGTAGGAGCACTTACAAAGTGAGGACGAAACAACTTCGTGAACCTATCCAGCCTCTTCAGCTCATCAACTGACATTGCGGGCCTAACATTAGGCTGCATGACAATAATAGGCTAGACCATCCTAACTGGTAGAACTCCTAGGTCCGATAATAATGTGCCATTTGCTTTGGCGTGTGAGGAGCAGGAGCCTGTACTGTTTCCCCCTGCCTGAGAAGCGGTGGGTGCCATAGGAAACGTACCAAGCTCTGTCATACTCTCCATAAAGCCCACCATGCGGACCAAGGCATCCTGAAGCGCTGGGGTAGCAATGAACCCCTCTAGGAGTTGAGTCGTCTTACTGGCTCGACCTGTGTGGGAATCTCACCATCCGAAGCTAGTTGAGGCTCAATTGTAGGTGTCACTGCATGTGCTCTGAGGTGAGTTCGAGCTCTACCCTTGCCCTACCCCTACCCTTGGTAGTGACTACAATCTAGGGCTTCAGGTCCTACTCGACTGCGGTTGAATTGCGTCCTAAGAATTTATGAGAGAATATGGGAGTAAAAATTCAAACTTTAGGATAAAATAATGTCGTATGATAGAGAAAGAAATAAATTGAAGATTTCCTAAAAGCCTTATAGCCTCTCGATGATAAGTAGAGACCACTCCATACTGTTGCTTAAGACTCTACCAAGCTTGCTCATGACTCGTGAGACCTATGCAACCTAGTGCTCTGATACCAACTTTTCACGACCCAAAAAACCAACCAAAGGGTTGTGATGGCTCCTAACACCACTTGCTAGGCAAGCCAATAAATAACAAATATAAAGGCAATACAAAACGAAAAATATCATGATATCATAAATAATAGATAAAATTCAGAATAAGTATATCAAGTCTAAAACCAATGACCAGCTAACACCTCCTAAAAATTGTAGTCACTGAGTATATGAGTATCTAAAGAATAACTAAATACAAAATTTGGAATAAACAGTTCACTATTCGAAGCAATTAAACAATAATAGGACTATGAGATAGGTGACTCCAAGGCCTACGAACGAGAATGAACCACTACCCAATGTACTCCGTAAATGTAGAGCCTAACCCCGACGAGGTAGTGACGAGGCTAAGACAAGACACCTACATATAAACCTATGCAGTTAAGTATGGAGAAAATAACGAGAAATATAACAATAGGTTGACAAGTACAATAGCAAGTAAGATGAAAAGATAAATAACAAGAGATATATAACAAGTATTAAAAGCAAGAAGATGTAGAGCAAGAAAATAATGAAAGAAACGACTAAGGTAAACAATAGTTTATGCTTCCACGAGAAACTCCAGACAAGACTTTCAAACATAACCACGAAACAACAAAGCCAAGTCCTCAGTCTATATAGTAATATAAGGAACAAGAGATATCAAACGAATGACACGACATCACCCTTTGTGCTTTTACTCTCATCCTCACAAGCACGGAAACATCCTTTGTGCAATTCACTCTTCCTCATCAACCATAAACATGTAAAGCAGTATCAAGCAAGGTGTAAAGCACAAACAATATCAAGAAGAGAGATTGAACATAACTTTCCATATAAGAAATAATCATCACTTTGCACCAATAACCAAATCAACACTTCAATAATCTTACTACCCAATATCAAAACAAGCTCAACACGGCTACTGATACCAATGAAAAAAGTCAAAAAGTCTTAGAATCTAGTTTAAGCATGAAAGCCATTATACATTAAGCAGCAAAGTGTAAATAACTAGTTCAACCTGCATGCTCAACCCATAGAAAATGCATATACACTTGTTACGTTGCATATACGCTGCTCCCAACACATATAATATTTAGCAATTAGACACAACTAC
Source organism: Nicotiana obtusifolia (assembly GCA_002018475.1). NCBI lineage: Eukaryota > Viridiplantae > Streptophyta > Magnoliopsida > Solanales > Solanaceae > Nicotiana > Nicotiana obtusifolia. The sequence goes on along the minus strand of MCJB01023034.1, from coordinate 54,488 downwards.
ACCCTAATTCCCCAAATCAAGGTTAACCAAGATATTTACCTCTTTCCAGCACAAATCAACCCTCTAAAACTGCCTTTAGCGCAAGCCTCCAAACCAGTCGAATCTAGCCAATTAATGTTCAAATAAGTCAAAACAAGCTTTAGAAACTACCCTAGTATAAAAAAGGTTCTATCTTTTAACATATTTGGAAAAGTAACCAAAAAGTCAACCCAGACCCACATGGTTATAATTCAAATTAAGAATTTATCTATTCTCTCCCGAGTCCAAATATGTAATTTGTATGAAGATTAAGGTTGTCGGTTAATAGGTAGTTGTGTGTGTTTCTGCACATTTCCAGTATTATTAGTGTATTCTTCTATTCTAGTATTGTAGATTTCTATCACTACATGTTGTTCCTTTCTCTTTGTTTTCTTTTGTCTTGTACTCGTTATTGCTTGTTGCTACTGCACTTTTCTCATTTTTCCTCGACCCGATGATCTGTTAGAAATAATCTCTTTATATTCACTATAAGGGTAAGGTCCGCGTACTATCTACCCATCCTAGACCCTATTTGTGGGAATATAATAGGTTTGTTGTTGTATCAAGATTGGATCTCGAATTAAGGACCAAAACCCCAAAATTAGCCCTCATATGTTTTTCCCTAAAGCCCCAATTTCTATTCTTTAAAATACTAGATTTAGGCATAAAACTCTATGGGTATTTATGAAAATAATTCAAAACTAGGTAAAAGTTACAAACCAATGAAGTTAAAATGAAAATATAATAAAAAATAACCTCAATCCGTGATCAAAGTCTAAAAAATGGTGAAAAATGGCTAAATCTCAATTTTCAGCCCTTTATATACCTGGGGGTCAGGTGCTCTTTGCGTTCGCGAGGCACCTATCACGTTCGTGAAGAACACTTGCCAACTAGCCTATGCATTCACAAAAGCCTCCTCGTGTTCGTGAAGGCATCTCCCCCAAGCCTTTGTGCTCGTGATCCAAAGGTTGGTTTCATGATGAAGTACCATCTGCCAGCCCTCGAGATCCGATGCCTACATATTCGCGTGAGAACTGCCACATTCGTAAAGGCCAATTTCACCCAGGACCTTGTGTTCGCGAGCTTTCTCTCATGTTCGCATAGTGCAAATCACCCCTGTCCCAATTTTCCCTTCGTGAACTCGAGACTAACTACATGTTCGCACTGCACAATGCACTAGCAGCACAATAGCTGCTGCAAAATGTTCAAAAGTGGTCAGAAACCACCCCAAAACTCATCCGAGCCCTAGGGCCCCACTCCAGCATTCACACAAGTATATAAACCTCATACAAACTTGCTCGTAATCTCAAAACATCAAATTAACATAAAAAATCAAGAATCACGCCTCAAAACTCAAAGATTTCAAAGTTCATAGCTTCAAATTTTTAGCTTTTCTCAACAAGCGCCAAAACGGCCTAGAGCCCCATGGGACCCAAACCAAACATGCGTACAACTCCAAAATCATGTTATGAACCTATCAGAATCATCAAAAGAATGATCTGAGGTCGTCTATCATGATTCTTGATTGTGGTCAACTCTAGCAACGTTTAAGTTCAAAAATCAAGCTTTCTTTGAAAAATCACACTTAATCTTTTTGGAATTTAAAATGTATAAAGCACGCAATATATAATTCAAATTAGTCTGTTAAAAGTCTTTAAGCACGAAACCATAAGCTAGAAATTAAAATGACCTATCAGGTCGTTACAGGTACCCATCCAACTATTTAGGAGCTTGTTTGGAGACTTTGTAGTGAGCTGCTTTACTTGATCCTATCTGCAACATACAGAGTCCCCCTTCCTATTCATCTATCTTTGTCTATGTATTTTCCTTTCTGGAAAAATGTTATTTTGTTGAGATTATTTACTCTTGAGAGATGCTCGTGATGATGTAACACCTAGTTTGGGAGTTTATAAGACAGTTGTAGTCGTGCTTAGACCCTGTCTTTATCTTATGCATTTATGACTTTGATTTGAGACTTATTTTGCTTTATTATTTACATCATGACTCTATTAATGACATACGAATCTGCTTTATTAATTCTTGTTGAGTGTTCGCTTGCCTAGCAGGCGAGTAAGGTGTCATCCTTGCTTTTGGTGGGATATGGATCAGGAAAAGTTTGTATCACAACCCAAGGTTCTAAGGATCTGACAAGTCATGAGCAGGCCTATTAGAGTCATGTAGATTGGTACATAGACGCCAATATCTATCTGCGAGAGGCTATTGGTCTTTAAGGACCTTCCTTTTCTTGATTCCTTATTTTGCATTGATAATTGTTTAAGTCTATATCCTTCTCTTGTACTCTCTCATAGAGCATACTTCAACACAACAACAAGTGACGGAGAGGAAGTACCACCGATTGTGGCTGTGAGGGGCAGGGCCTGGGGTAGGGCTAAGTGTCCCACCATGGGTAGCGAGGTTGCAGCAAGGGCCGAGCACCCACCGAGACTATGAGTGTACCAGGACAGTCTGAGTAGATCCAGTGGTGGATTTGGTGGAGGACCAGATCGTTGATGATAATGTCGATGCTCTAGCTCTAACTCAATGTCTAGAGTTTTTTTTGCTGCACCGGTATTTTAGGAGGATGTGGAGAAGATGGTAAGTCTTATTGTTGCATTGAATCAAGTTGGAATATTTCTAGTGGCCCCAACCACATCTCAGGTTGGAGGGGGAGTTCAGGCCTTTGCTACTCGTACTCTATAGCGGTTAGCGACGATGTTTCAGATACACGGAGTATTGCCAGTTTGCGGCGAGCAGCCCATTGTAGTAGCTAAACCCGTGGTTATGCCTGCTATGTCTATGAGGAGTAGAAGAGGATAGAGATGTTTCATAGGTTACATCCTCCTCACTTTGATGGTGATGTTTTCGAGGATATATAATATTTCTAGAGAGATATCACTAGATGCTTCGCAACTTGGGTCTGGTAGAGTCCAATGGGGTGGACTTCATGAGATTTAAATTGTTGGATACAGTTCTCACATTTATTTCTTGAGAGATACATCCCACACACTAGGAGTGATGAGTTGAGAGGCTGGTTTGAGCATCTTCAGCAGGATAATATATTGTGACTGAGCATGGGGCAAGATTCACAGAGTCGTCCCTTCATGTAGCTTTCTTGATTTCCACCGAGTCATAGAAGGTGAGATGATTTATTGAAGGGTTGACTTATGGCGTCAGGATTGCTATGTCTCGAGAGCCAGAGACCAGGACTACTTTCCACCAAGCCGTGGAGATAGCTTGGAGGATCGAGCGTTCGTAGTTAGGGGATAGAGCCCAAGATGAGGGATAAGAGGCCTCGTTGTTCTAGTAGTTTCAGTGGTACCTCATCTGGAGGTAAGGGTTAGTTTGGTAGAGCCCATCATGGTAAACTAGCTCATTCTACACAGCATGTTGCCCGTGGTGCAATGTCTCGACCATCTTTCAGGACTCCAGTTCCATCATCTTTTTGTGCTCTTCCAGTGAGTTAGTACTATGCTCCGTCTGTTCGGGGCTCTTCTAGTGGGTATTCGGGTCATTAGGAGCATATTCATATTTAGCATCTCCAGTCAGCTAGGGGTTGATATGAGTGTGGAGAGTATGGCCATGTGAAGAGGCATTGCCCCATGCTTGCTAGAGGCGCAGCTCCGCAGATTTGTCAATCAGTTGTTCCTGCACTAGTTGCTCTATCTCTTGCCCAGTCAGCTAGAGGGGAGGACTTGCATTTAGAGGTCACCCTAGAGAAGGGTTCCAAGTAGGTGGATGTTAGACCGGTGGCGGTCAGGCTCATTGCTATGCTTTTTCGGGTAGACCCGAGGTAGTGGCCTCAGATGCTGTGATTACAAGTATGGTTTTAGTATGTCGTAGAGATGCTTCTGTGTTGTTTGATCCAGGTCTATCTATTTATACGTGTCATCATATTTTGCTCCTTATTTAGATATGCCTCGTGGTTCTCTTGATATTCTTGTTCATGTTTTTACACCTATTGGTGATTATATTATGGTGAATCGTGTATACCAGTCTTGTGTGCTTGCTGTTTGGGGTTATGAGACTACAGTTGACTTGTTGTTGTTGAATACAATAGATTTTGAGGTGATTTTGGGTATGGATTGGTTATCCTAAACCATGCTATTTTGGATTGTCATGCTAAGGTGTTGACATTGGCTATGTTGGGGTTACCAAGGTTAGAATGGGAGGGTTCTCTTGGTCAACACCCTTAGTAGACTGGTCTCATTTTTGAAGGCTCAACGGATTATTGGGAACAGATGTTTTGGCGTATCTGGCTTTTGTTAGAGATACTAGTGCCTGAGATCCTTACCCTTGATTCAGTCCCAGTAGTGAGGGAGTTTCCAGATGTATTTCTTGCAGACCTACCAAGCATGCAACCCGATAGGGATATTGATTTTGGTATTAAGTTAGTACCAATATCGTATATCCCTAGCCGAGTTGAAAGAGATAAAGGAGCAGTTATAGGAGTTGTTGGATAAAGGATTCATTAGGCCTAGTATATCTCCTTGGGGTGCACCGGTGTTGTTTGTGAAGAAGAAGAAGGTTGTGTCAATAAGGATGTGCATTGGTCATAAGCAGTTGAAAAACGTCACTATTAAGAACAAGTATCCATTGCCTCGTATTGATGATTTGTTTGATCAGCTTCAGGGTGCCAGAGTATTCTTGAAGATTGATTTGAGATCGTGCTACCATCAGTTGAAGGTTAGGGCTTCTTGCATCCATACGACAGGTTTTATGTACATTATGAGTTCTTGGTGTTGTCTTTTGGCTTGACTAATTCTCCAACAACTTTAATGCATTTGATGAACAATGTATTCTAGCCGTATTTGGATTCTTTTGTCATTTTATTTGTTGATGATATCTTTGTATATTCCTATAATAGGGAGGATCATGAGCAACATTTGAGGTTTGTACTTTAGATTTTGATGGAGAAAAATATGTATGCTAAGTTTTCTAAGTGTGAGTTTTGGTTGGATTCAGTGGCATTCTTGTGTCACGTGGTGTCTAACGATGGTATCAATGTTGATCTGAAGAAGATTGAGGCAGTCTAGGGTTGGACTAGACCTTCTACATCTATAGAGGTTAGGAGTTTGTGGGCTTGGCTAGCTAGTATCGTCGTTTTGAGGTGGGATTTTCATCAATTGTAGTCCTATTGACCAAGTTGGCTCAAAAGATATTTCTTTTAGATGGTGTAATGAATATGAGGAGAATTTTCAGAAGCTCAAGATTGCTTTAACTATAGCCCTGGTGTTGGTGTTGCCCACATGTTCAGGGCCATAAATGGTGTAGTGTGATGCTTCTTCCGTTGGTCTTGGTGTGGTATTGATGCATGATGGTAAGGTGATTGCTTAGGTATCACAGCAATTGAAGCCCCAAGGGATAAATTATTTGGTTCATGATTTAGAGTTGGCGGCTATTGTGCATGCACTTAAGATTTGGAAGCATTACTTGTATGGTGTGTCATGTGAGGTTTATATGGACATAGAAGTCTTCAACACATGTTCAAGTAGAAGGATTTGAATTTAAGGTAGCGGAGGTGGCTTGAGTTTCTTAGGGATTATGATATCACTATCTTGTACCATCCGTGTAAGGCGAATATGGTGGAGGATGCTTTCAGTAGAAAGGCGGAGTGTATGGGTAGTTTGGCATTCGTTCCAACTAGGAAGAGGCCTTTGGCTATGGTTGTTCAGGCCTTGGATAATACATTTGTGAGGTTGGATATTTTCGAGCCTAGTAAAGTTCTTGCTTGTTTGGTTGTGCGATCGTCCTTGTTTGAGCAAATCAAGGCTCGTCAGTATGATGATCCCTATTTGCATGTCCTTAAGCACACGGTGTCGCGAGTTGGTGCTAAAGAGGTGGTCATTAGAGATGATGGAGTATTGCGACTTCACGGTCTGATTTGTGATCCTTATGTTCATTGTTTGAGGGAGTTGATTCTTGAGGAGGCTAATAGTTCGCAGTACTCTATTCATTTGGGTGCTACGAAGATGTATAGTAATTTGAAGTAGCATTATTTGTTGTAGAGGATGAAGGACATTGTTGGACATGTTTTGCGATGTTTGAATTATTAACAGGTCAAGTGTGAGCACTCTTGAGAAGATGGTTATATCAGAGTGGAAGTGGGAGTGTATCACTATGGATTTTGTGGTAGGATTGCCACGAAACTTGAGGAAGTTTGATTCTATTTGGGTCATTGTGGACAGATTGACCATGTCAACACATTTCTTCCGGTGATGACTTCTTACACTTCATAGAAGTTGGCTCAGATCTACATCAAAGAAATTCTTAATTTGCATGGTGTCCCTTTTTCTATTATTTCAGTTCGTGGTGCTCAGTTCATATCCCATTTTTAGAGAGCTATTTAATGAGAGTTGGGCACACCGGTGGAGCTTAGCACAATTTCACCCACAAACAGATGGCCAGTCCGAGTGGACTATTTAGATTCTTAAGGATATGCAGAGAGCCTGTGTTATGGGTTTGGAGGTGATTGAGATCAGTTCTTTCCATTGGCGGAGTTTGCTTATAACAACAATTATCAGTCCAGAATTCATGTTGCTCTGTACGAGGCTTTGTATGGTAGATAGTGTCGTTCTCCTATTGGTTGGTTTGATCCCGATGAGAATAGGTTATTGGGAAAAGATCTGGTTCGTAATGCTTTGGATAATGTGAAGTTGATTCAGGAGCGGCTTCACACAACTCCGTCTAGGCAAAAGACTTATACTGGTATGAAGGTTCATGATGTGGCAGTCATGGAGGGTGAGAAAGTACTTCTGAGGGTTTTGCCTATGAAGGGCATTATGTGATTTGGGAAGAAGGGAAAGTTGAGCCCTAGGTATATTAGTCTATTTGAGGTTTTAGAGAGAGTTCGTGAGGTGGCCTATAACTTGCTTTGCCACCAGCTTGCTGAGTCTTCATATGGTATTTCATGTCTCTATGCTCCGGGAGTATCATGAAGACAAGTCACGTGTGTCGGATTTCACTTCAGTGCAATTGGATGAGAATTTAGCTTATGAGGAGGAGCCAGTGGGCATTCTAGATAGGCAGGTTCGGAAGTTAGGATCGAAGGAGATTGCTTAGGTGAAGGTCCAATATTGAGGTCAACCAGTTGAGGAAGCAATTTGGAAGATCGAGTATGACATACGGAGCATATATTCTCATTCTTTTGGTATAATTCTAAACCCGTTCGAGGACGAATGTTTATTTAAAGGGGGGGG
>MCJB01023034.1:0-38045 GCA_002018475.1 Nicotiana obtusifolia | reverse complement strand
CCCCCCCACAAAGTTAGGCAATACCGACCTCAAACAAGCTAAATCAACCACTAGTAAGCTTTTTCCCCAAATATCCAACTCCGGCCGACTTGAATTTAGCCAATATAATTTAATACCATAAATACAAACCATAGAAAACTATTCCAGATAATAAAGTTGCAATCTTTAAAGTAATTCAAAAAGTCAACTCAAAAAGTCAACCCCGGGCTCACACCTCGAAACCCAACAAAATTTACAAAATTTGAACTCCCATTCTAATACGAGTTCAACCATACTAAAATTATCCAATTCCGACCTCAAATCGACTTTCAAATCTTCAATTTATGGTTTAGGAAGTTTTCACAAAAATCCCTAATTTTTCCAACTCAAAACACTAATTAAATGATATAAACAATGATGGATACATGAATAATAAGCAAATCCGAGTAAAAAACACTTACCCCGATCCAATCCTTGAAAATCCCCTCCAAAATCGCCCAAAATCGAGCTCTCTAACTCAAAATATGGATAATGAAACAAACCCTCGATCTTCTCTATTTCTGCCTAGCGATTCCCGCTTCTACGAAGACTAAGTCCCTGCTTCGACGCTACTTCTGTGGTAAAATTTCTGCACCTGCGGATTCCACTAAGGTACCCGGCTAAACGCTCTTGCGACTAAGCTTGCGCACTTGCAACACCACTTCTGCGGTCCTGTCTCCGCTACTGCGAGTCTGCTTCTGTGGAGAGCTCACCACACATGTGGAACCTGTGACCAGGCCAATTCTTGCTTCTATGGCTCATAGGTCGCTTCTGCGGTGCCGCACCTGTGGCCTAAAGTGCGTAGTTGCGATTGCACCAGAACTCAGCAGGCCTCCAAAATCTGTCAAGTCTCTAATGAGTTCGACCTCAACCCGAATCACACCCGGGGCCCCCGGGACCCTGTCCGAACATACCATCAAGTCCCAAAACACATAGCAAACCTACTCGAGGACAAAAATCACATCAAACAACATCAATTCTATGAATCGCATCCCAATTCAAACCTATTGAATCCATGGACATTCAACTTCCAAAACTAACACCGAATCATATCAAAGCTACTTCGAAAGAGCTCAAATTTTACATACAAGTAATAAATGACACAACAGACCTATTCCATCCCGCGGAACCAAAATCCAACCCCCATATCGACAAAGATAACTCTTAGTCAAACCTTTCACCCTTCCAAACTTTCAACTTTCCAATTTTCGCCAATTCGATCCAAAACGACCTATGGACCTCCAAATCAATATCCGAGCATACTCCTAAGTCCAAAATCACCATAGGAGGCTATCGGAATTATCACAACTTCATTCTGGAGTTGTTTATACAAAAGTCAAATATCGGTCAACTCTTTCAACTTAAGCTTCCAACTTTTGGATTATGTGTTCCAATTCGCTCTAAAACTCACCCGTAACTAATCAAACCATCCCGACAAGTCAAATAACTATAATTTAGCATAGAGGAAGAAATAAATAGGGGAACGGGGCTAAAATACTCAAAATGACCGGCTGGGTCATTACAGAATAACAGTGCAAGACCATGGCACTTACAAAGGAAGAGTATTGTTGGTTATTAAATGATGTGTTTTTGGTTTTGAGCCAAGTTGGGGAGTTTACACACGAGGATTGGGTCATTTGGGCACATGTACATTTCTAGACTAAGGCATACTAGTGGGTTAGTTATGAGTTGAAGAGGATGACTTTGAGGATGATTCGAGCAGGGATTGCCGGATGTATAATGTAATATACTTTGTTGATGTATGAAGGTTGCAAGATGACTCGGGATTGACATTCTTTGTGGATGTGGTGTGTGAGGAGAAGGTATTTACTCGGTTGCTTAAGGATGAGATTGCTTCTTTTGGATTATTCATGTGCTAGCCCAGCACTAGTCGTTTGGCATGTTTGGCTATGCATTCGAGAATAGGTCAAAGTGGGTGGCTCTACAGAAGGTTCTATAGAAGGAATTGTCAAATTACATTGTGTGGCTAAATATTTGAGATTCGCATAGTCACGACTTGAGCATGCGGGTTGGGACATTTATTTATTGTTTTATATAATTTAATGTCTTTATTTGATCCATGTTATTACTTGTTGAATGCTTTAATTGCTACTTGCCCTTACGTGTTATTTTCATGCTTTTATCCGTTACATGCTCTAATTGCTAATTGTTCCCTTATATCCGTGTATTTACTTATTGACTGTCATTACTTGCCTTTTTCCTCGTATGTTATTAGATGGCTACATTTACCCTTTCACGTCGTTAACCATGAACTCCTTTATTACGTTTTATTTTAGGACACACTGTAGTTGGTTGTAGTTACATGTTTCATTTATTATTATTTGTTGGAATCGGGTTGCACACTGCAATGGTATCGGAATGTTATGACATGAACAGATAAGGACGGGATATGATATGAACAAATAATGATATGGTGGGATCGGGTTGCACGTTCCAACGGTATTTCTTTATATATATATATATATATTTGTGGATTGGGTTGCGCGTCGAAAATGGAAAATAATTGACATTTATATATGTATTTGCGGATCGCGTTGCACGCAGCAATGGAAAAGACTTATTTTATTGTGTTGACTGTTGTAACTGTACCGTGTTGTTTTGAGAAGTTGAGCAAAAGTGTTATTCTGGGGCCCTCTGGTAGTTGGCCTACGGGTCCGGTTACTTGAGTTTACTATTTATATTCTATTCCTGTTTTTGTTATTATTGTTTTGTACAAGTTTATTGTGAATGTCTTGTCGTAGACTCATCACTATTTCGTTGAGGTTAAGCTCGGCACTTACAGAGTACATGGGGTCGGTTGTACTTATGCTATACTTCTGCACTTCTTGTGTAGATATCGGTGTTGGTCTTAGCGGCGTGTAGCGAGACAACTCGAATTCAGATGTTTTTGGAAACTTGAGGTAGAGTTGCTGGCATTCGCTATCCTTGAAGTCCCCTTTACATCATGTTTTACTATTTATTTAGTTTCAGATATTTGTACTTTATTTCGGACCGTATTTGCAGTATTCTGGTTGCAAATGTACTTGTGACCCGGATTTCTGGGAGAAGTTTAGTACTGCGTTATTTATATTAATACTATGTTCATTTCTGAGTTTACTAATTGTTAATTATCATTACCCTGTAAAAATTGTTAAAACATGTTAATTAATTTAATAACGTCGGCTTGCCTAGAAAGTAGATGTTAGAGGCCCTCACGATCCCGAGGTTAGAAATTCCGAGTCGTGACACACATAAGTAATGATAGCAATTAAGGTAGGAGAACAAAGATTTCACCAACTAGCATGGTAGAAGTTTTAGATGAAAGCGCAACAAACGAGAAAAGGCATAGATGTAAATATATCAAACAAGAAGGAAAGCATGATCCTGTCAAGATGAACAGATAGAAGGCGTGGATAGAACAATAACAATTAAGGTAGAAGGCAAAGACGGGACAACAACAACAAGTCACAACAGAAATCATAGGTGTAGCAATGACAACTAAGAACAAAGACATAAATGTATACGCAAGGGAAAGATATCAGAATGTAATGCATGTCTCTCGTCCTTTCCTGCACGAAAACACCATTCTTGCCATGAACTCTCATCCTCACATTTAGTATAAAAGTAATTGCACACCATCACCCTTCGTGCTTTTACTCTCTTCCTCACATGATAATGTAAAACAATGGCGCGGTATTATCCTTTGTGCGTAATAATGTATATGAATTGGAACACATCATCCTTCGTGCTTGCACTCGTCCTCACATGATAATGTATATGGAATGAAATGGCATCACCCTTCGTGCTTTACACCCTTCCTCACCAAGCACATTTATATCAACGACAAGCAAGGTAGGAAGCATGTATAATATGAAGGTGAGTAGTTATGTAAATACACCACGTGAATATCAATCATAGCTCTTTAACCAATAAGCAGTTCAATAAACCTCGAGAACACTATTGTTCAAGTATCTCGACAAAGCTCAAACATTCTTTTCAAAATAAGTATGGAACCCAATTACCTCCAAATTACGGTCATAAACATGTAATTGTGATCAGGTATAGTGATGACTGAAATCAACAGTTTCACAAGAAGTCCGTCAATTTTAATCAAGTTATAATAAGCTCAATCATGGTTTCTAACATTGAAATTTATATTCATATTATTATAGAGGTCAATTAAAACATGAGGCAAGAAAATCACATATTCCAACAAGGCACAAAGAATCGTATAATACACCCCGTGCATGGATAACCATGGCATATGCATATACGCTCGTCACCTCGCATATACGTCACCCTCGCATGTAGTATACAATACCGTTTTATTAGGAAACATTTTCCCAACAAAGCTAGTCAAGACACTTACCTCAAAGAAGTAATCAATACTCTAAGAAGCCCTTCCCACGCGAGAAAAAGTAATCAAATTCTAAAACAAGTAAATTATAACAGTTGTCCCAACCCGAATCAGATCCTAGATGATCTCAAAACTCACATTTAATAAGTCCAACATGATCCTTGCAAGATTACACCCAATATAGCCTTTTGAATCACCCAATTTGACCTTAAAATGAGGGAGATATGATGTTTTAATGTTTTAAATGAATTTTGAAAATTTAAGGGACATGAATGGTATTTTCGTAATTATTTACACCAGAAAAAAACCCAGCAATAAGAAAATCTTTGTTTTAGCACCCCAAAACTCATTTAGAACCTTCCGGAAAAAAAACCATATATGCATTTCAATCGTATAATAGCTATAAAATTGCTCGCGCACTCAAAACACTGAAAAGAGGTCATCTTGACCGGATATTGACCAAGGTCAAACCCCAAATCCTTAACTAGTTTCTCCACCAATGATTCAAAACACACCCGAGCCCCTCGGGACCTTATCCAATCATACCAACAAGTACAAATACATTATCCAAAATTTTTCAAAGCCTCAGAACACCCATGAGAACATCACAACAAAGAATCGAGGCTCAAATCGAATAGAATTTCTTTTAAGTTGTTAAATATTAATTCTTTCACAAGAGTGTTCGAATCTCACTTAAACACTTCGGATTATTTCCAAACTTTGCACACAAGTTCAATTCAACTGTATAGACCTATCAAATGTCTCGGAACACTAATTGGTGTCAAATAACATCAAAGTCAACTTTTGGTCAAACTTATGAACTCTTAAGTTCTTCAAATTGCTAACTTTCGACAAATAGTGTTGAATTCTTCTAGGAACCTCCAAAACTAAATCCGAACATACATACAAGTTCAAAATCATCATACGAACCTATCGGAACAATCAAAACCCAATTCCGAGTCCGTTTACCCAAAAGTCAAATATGGGTCAACTCTTCCAACTTAAAGTTTTTAAATCAAGAGTCATTCTTCCAAATCAATTCCAAACCACTCGAACACCAAAACTGACCAAACAAAGACCACCAAATGGAATGCTAAAGCTCAAAACGACCAATCAGGTCGTTACGTTCTCCCCAACTTAAACATACGTTCGTCCTCGAATGTGCCAAGATCGTTCCAAAGCCATCAAATTGGTGTATAAACTTGCTATACACATACCATTGAGTGATTCCACATCACCTTAACCCATATAAGTCCATCAACACAACCTAACTGTAGATTCTTTCTTCAACCTTAATATATATCAACCATATACCCAAATTCCAACATTCGAAATTCTTGATATGATCTGATTCTCGGATATGCATATCATATTAATCTCAACAAGCTGTATCAAATCATAAATATATCCCCAGATATAACCACATGACGTAACCTATTGGCCATTTGTCTATAGCAATATCTCTAACCACAATATCTGCCTATTACCAAACCTGACACCAGTAACATACCTCATATCAAATATAACCTTGTTCCAAACTTTTACAACAACATGATGTAAGAAACATGTAGAAACTCATAGCCACTCACTCAGTAGAAGCTATTTGACCGACTATCCACACCAAATGCCACCTAGTCACATACGACGCAATCCGTACCCAACAAGAAACAACTCAAATATAGCTGAAGATGGGAAGAGAACCAAATGAGAGAACCATTTAACAAGTCCAACAAATACCACCACAAAGCATAATGTTATAAACCCGTTTCACAACGAAGAGCACACAAAGTAAGCACGAGGAATCATGTCCTATCATAACTCTATTGAGGCACGTAACCCATCTAGCCATAACATTCACAATAAACAACCACATGCGTATCAATAGTAAATGCATGAAGTGCATGACCATAACTATGGAGAGATAGATATCACAATATACCATAGATAGGAAATCACGGCTAAGGCGCAATAAATAAGTTAACAGTCCAGGAGCCATCTCGCTCGAGTCTCGCTGCAAGGACCAGATATAACCACATCATGCATGGTCAAGTGGTGTTGCAGCCCATCGTAGCATGAGAGCGTAACACATAGAACATATCAGAACATGAATAATGTCAACTCTAGCCGCTAAAACACCCCTAGCAATAGTTGTGCTTAGTAAACAAACCCGGTCCAATGCGGGATACACATTCTCACTAGACCTACTAGTGGCCTCCAAGTCAATTCTGATTCTCACGATATGGGTAGATAACTGTAATGACCCGATCGGTCGTTTTGAGCTCTAAAACATTGTTTGGCGTTTTAAGACCTTGAGTAGCTTCATTTCATGTATTATGACTTGAACGTGTGGTTGGTTTTGATTTTCAAGAAGTTCGGAGTTGATTTGGAGGAATAATTCTCAATTCAGAAGCTTTAAGATGGAAGAGTTGGCCAAGGTTTGGCTTTTGAGTAAATGACCTTGGAATTGAGATTTGAAGGTTCTTATTATTTGTAAGGTGATTTCGAACTACAACATATGTTCGAGTTGGGTATCGGATAGTCCCAGAGCGATTCGGCGCTTATTATCGGAAGTATGTATTTTGAAAATTTTGAAACTTGCTAAGTTTGACTTACAGTGGACTTTGGTGTTATCAAACTTCGGCGCTGTTCCGAGACCTTGGATAGGTTCATTTAATTGATGGGAACTTGTGTGTAAAGTTTGTTCATGATCGGAATGTCTAAGAGTGATGCGAATATGTTCGGTGAAGGATGAAGGTTTGAAAGTTAAGAGAGTTCAAGAAATTGAGTTTGATCTTTAATTCTTAGTTTCGATGTTGTAATTCGTGTTCTGCTCCTTTGGACAAGTTCACATAGTGTATATAAACTTGTTAGAATGACTGGACGGGGTTCCTCAAACCTCGGGTGAGATTTGAGGCTGTTTCAGACAATTTTAGGCCCTTTTGAACAGCTCATAACTAAAGCAAGGGGTGTGAATCGCGATTGCGGAGGTCTGGGTCGTGATCGCAAAGAGCAAAATGCATTTCAAGCCCTGTGAAGCGTGATCGCAGAAGGTAGGATCGCGAACGCGAAGAAGAAATTTCTACTGTCAGTGGTCTGACTTCAAGAGCTTATATCTTACAATTTATAAGGAATTTGGAGATGACCCAAAAATGAAAGTTGTAGTCCTTTGAATCTAGCTTGCAAAAACATAAACCATTTGTCATTTATAAGTTTGTACAAAACATTTTGGACATTATAAAAAAGGGTTTCTGCAAAGAGAAAAATACAATTTGTACATTCTCGATCGTTGGCTTCTTGGCCGCGATCGCGATGAAGAAAACGGTGCTGGAACATCTTTTAACTGCAGTCACATGTATAATGACAACAATCGCAAAGAAAGAGGCCTGGCAGGCGTATTAAACATCTAATTTCAGGATTTTGATTTTATTTCTTCACTTTTAAGTTCTTGGAGCATATGTGGGGCGACTTTGGGGTGATTCTTGAAGGTCATTTTCGCCATATACTATAAGGTAAGTTATTCCTACTTGTTTCGAGTTAAATACATAGATTATATATGAATTTTAACATGGAATTTGACAGAAATTGTGGAATTTTGGATGAAAACCTAGAAATGGTATTATTGGATTTTGACCATGAAATTGGACATGGAATTGGGAGTAAATTATATATTTGAATTCGTAGAGTGATTAATAATATTTATCTTTGAAATTTTTTGGAGTTGTTATGAATTGTTAAATTACGAGTAGTGGAGTATGTTTTGATTGGTTTGCGCGTTGTTTGATTAGTTTCGGATCGTTTGGTAGCGGTTTGTGGTGTTAGAGAGGCATTGGAGCCAGTTATCGGATTTTGGAGCGAGGTAAGTCTCCTGTCCAACCTTGTGAGGGGAAAACTACCCCATAGCTGTTATATTTGTTATGTGCTACTTGTTGTGGGAGCTGAGTAAGCACGAGGTGACGAAAGTCTGTACATAGCTAAAATCATGTATATGTCCAGGTAGACTTAGGATTTTATCACGCAATAATTGTATTACCTAAACTTAACTTGTTAGTTTAATTACCTAAAACTTATAAATGAAATTCAATTAGACATCATGTTAGGTCAAACATCATTACCTTGAGTTGTTTGGCGGGATATTTGACTATTAGTAGAAGTTACGCTTACTTTATGTTCCTATTCTTGTGTTGCAAATATATGGCCGGTAATTTGATAAGTTTCTTCTCTTTGGGGATCGGGTCAAACGCCTCGACAGTATATTTGAGATGCATCCATGGATCGATCCGTACGACCTCGATAGGTATGTACACGACTTTAGGGATCGTTCCATACGACCTCGGCATAACTCGTGCATAATATCGTTAGGAGTCCGAATATCATGAGATTTCCTTTTGATTGAGACCTGGAATTTACATGATATTCCTTATCTGTTTGAGGTAGTGCTTGATATTCCTTATCTGTTTGAGATAGCACTTGATATTTCTTATCTGTTTAGATAGCATATGATAATTGAGAAATTCACATAGACATTATGTTGACGGATTATGATAGTTACAGTTCTTACCTCATTACTATCATTGTATTTCATATCTATTTATAATTTATTATGCAGATTTATTGGACCACTAGTAAGTGTCAATGTCGACCCTTCATCAAAACTTCTCTGGTGTTAGGCTAGAT
This sequence comes from Nicotiana obtusifolia, assembly GCA_002018475.1. Classification (NCBI taxonomy): domain Eukaryota; kingdom Viridiplantae; phylum Streptophyta; class Magnoliopsida; order Solanales; family Solanaceae; genus Nicotiana; species Nicotiana obtusifolia. The sequence goes on along the minus strand of MCJB01023034.1, from coordinate 28,996 downwards.
ACTTATTGGGTACGCGTTGATTTACGTACTCATGCTACACTTCTACATTGATTGTGCAGGTATTTTTGGTGGTCATTTGGGCGTATGAGTGCAGTTGTTGAGGGGACTTATGGTGATCTGCATTCCATGTTACGATCAGCAGCACAAGGAATCTCCATCATGTTCAATTATATTGTCATGTCTATTTTAAATTCCAGACAGATATTGTATTAGTATTGTGCTTCCTAGTATATGCTCATGCACTTGTGACACGGGGTTTTGGGAGTTTCTAGTAGATGTTATGGTTTTGCTTAATATTGTCACCATTTCCTTTTCATGTTTTATTAATGTTTGTATCGCCAAAGGTTTTCTCTGCATTGATTTTCTTTATTTAATAAAAATCATATTTTCAAAAGTAATAAAAAGATTAATTAAGTTGATAGTTCACTGTTGGCTTGCCCGACGACGACGTTGGGCTCCATCACGACCTATAGTAGGGATTGGATCATGATGGCTTGGTATCAGAGAGCTAGGTTTACTTAGCTCTCACGAGTCATGAGCAAGTCTAGTAGAGTCTTGCTTGTCGGTACTGAGACTTCTGTACTTATCTTCGAGAGGCTACATGCCTGTTAGGAGAACTTCTCATCTTGATTCCTTCGTGCGATTTGATTTCATTAATGCTTGTGTCTTCAAATCCTTCCTACTCATACTTATACAACGTTGACCGCTTGTTATCAATTGGGTATTGAGGAGTTGTAGTGGTGCTGCAAATGTGGTACATGATGTTTTCACGGCGTATATGGGCAGACTATTATCGTCGCTTTGTAGAAGGGTGTTCTGTCGTTTCAGCCAGTGTTAGTGTTGCCTACACTTTCGAGGTTATGCATAGTGTATTGTGATGTTCATGCATTGTTATCACGCAGTGCTGGTCTAAATGGTAGGATGCCTAATTATGTGTTGCGACACTGAATTACTCGAGAGGAGGATTGTTCTGTTCATGGATTAGAGATTCGACATTTAATCCCAGTAGAGGAGAGCTAATTGGACTATGGATGCTTTGGTTGATGGAGTAGTGAGATTGGATATTTTTGAACTTGGTGGAATTCTTGTTTGTGTTATGGTGTTGTCGTCCCTGTTTGAATGCATTAAGGCTCATCAGTATGATGATCTTCATTTGTTTGCCTTTGGGGCATGGTGTTATGCAATAGTATCAAAAACTCAGCTATCCGAGATGACGGTGTGTTGCGATTTCGGAGTCGAATTGGTGTTTCCAATGTTGATGGCTCGAGAGAGATGATCCTTGAGAAGGCTTACAGTTGATGGAATTCTATATTTTGGGTGCTAAGGAGATAGATCGTGATGTGAGGCGGCATTATTGGTGGCGGAAGATGGGGCATTATTTGATATATTCAGGTGGTTGAATTGTTAGCAGGTCGAGTATGAGTAGCAGAGATTGAGTAGTTTGCTTCAGTATGAGGCTAAATCGAAGTGGGAGTGGGAGCGTATCATATGGATTTTGTGGCAGGGTAGCCACATTCTTTGAGAAAGATTCACATGATTTGGGTCATGGTGGGCAAAACACTATGTCATGCCCGACCTCGGGGAGCGCGACCGACGCTCAACCGAGATAACCCCGCCGATCAAGCCTGTGCAATACCTTCTACCCGAAGTCACCCATGAATAAAGAGAAGATCTATTTCATTAATTAGACCAGGAGAAGATCATGTGAGCAACCCCGATTCATTACCATTAGTTACATCATTTATAAGTTCTCAAAATACATACTCTTTCATACTTTGAAGTGGAACAAGTGGTACAAATACAACATTACTAGTTTGGCTTTCCCAACACCAACATACAACCCACACTATGTCTACGGAGCCTCTAATAGATACAAAAGGGTACGATGATAGTGCTGGCAAAAAGGCCCCCGCTATACCTCAAAACATAATACACAAGGAACAAAAGATACACGACCCCGAAATGATGTAGGGCTAACCAAGTCAGCCAGGAAGAGGGTGTACCACTATTACCGATTAAAACCGCCAGCGATGGAACCACCTGCATCCATTAAAGATGCAGTGCCCCCGGCAAAAGGGAAGTTAATACATATGGAATAGTACTAGTACGAATGACGAAACACCCTCTCAATAGAACCAGTAATGAAGCAAGGAAGAACAACCATAGATTTAATGGGAGCCTCAAACAACATCAAGACATCAAGTTAGGAGCAAGACAAGTTTTCAAGTAAATTTCCATATTTTATGTTGGGAGATCTTTAGCACCGATATACCACCATGATTTTTGGCATAGAGTCCGATCACGGCCTGATCGATTAGCCCGTCTCACCCAAGGACATCAACCACAATCACAATCACTATCAAGATCTCAATCATTATCTCAATCACAATCTCAAGCACAATCACCACCATGTGTGGAGTATGGCATCCGATCTCGACCCGACCGGCTAGGCTGTCTCAACACAATGCCGTATGGATCGACATCACCCTTTCCTAGCAATCATCTCATACCATTTAAAGGGAATAATCTTATAACATCAATCTCATCCCAAACAAGGGGAACAATCACAATACATACCTACACCGACACGTGTAGTTTCGGGCCTAGGTCATTTCAACCTACCCTTCCTCGCTGACTAAAGATACTCCCTAATGTTTATTATGGAAAGGACTTTCAGCCCATTTCATAGTCCTTTACTCATCTTTTCATTTCATTGGCATTAGTTGCCATAAATGTAATATCATTCTTGGCACGTCGGCCGCATTTCCTATTTCATGTTCACCCCTTTCATTTTCAAACATCATCACGGATTATCAACAACAAATCATCTCTAATCACGACTTTTAATACACATAGGAGCAAATAAGAGTCTTAGGCACATTGAGCTTTCTTCCACAATTTGGCATAATAATTAGCACTTTAGACATAATTGAATTCATAATATTTCAACGCCTGGTCACATTTGAATACGATCTCGAAGGATAACACAATATAATAAGAGCATTCAGAATACATTTTGAACATATAACTTTCGACATAGAGTTTATTCAGAGTAGTCAAGTTTATAAGAAACAACTCGAAACATGAGACATAGGAGTTTGAGCCAATCATAACTACAACTTATGAGGACATCATGGATTTAATTCTACAAGAGGATTTTAGCCAACATACCTCACTTTGAGCTCTCCTTAAATTACCACGCAGTTACGGAAATCCTGGCAACTTTGATCTATTTAGAGACAAGATAAAATTGAACCACAATTAGAAAAATTTTCATAGGTTCAGCTCACTTAAGCATTTTATCAAGTACTAGGTATGAAATACGATTTCAAGATCCTCCTATGGTGGATTCCTTTATCCCACAACCCAATGTCTACCCTTTTGAGCTCAACAATCTTCCTACAACTTTATTGGCACATGCATTCATAGATAAGACCCCCATACCTAAGAATCACACCCCACATTACCCATCTTCTACCCAAACTCGAAACTGAAGACTAGAGCATGGAACCTTACCTCTTGGATGAAGACCTTGTGAGTTTTCCTTGTGACTTCTCCAAGTCTTGAGCAAGGATCGATGAAAAATTAGCTTAGGAATCCCCCTCTCAATCTAGACCACTTTTCTCTCTCTAAAATATTAGTTAGAACCAGCCAAAATAAACCTCAAGTTGTTTCTATAAAAATGGGATCGGGTAAAATTTTCCAAAACTTAAACTCTTTGAAGCTGGGTCCTCCACGGTCACAAACCAGACTGCAAAACAAGTACGTGGCCTGCAAAGGGGATCGCAGAAAGGGTCTCAAAAATTGGGTAGGGCTGGACAGGTCTATGACGGATCTGCGGTCCGTAGATCAATTTTGCGGTCGCATAATAGACTGTAGAACCTCCTTTCAAAGTTTTCTATTGCTGGATATGCAATGGGTTGTGCGGCCCACGAAATGGTTATGCTGCCGCATAATGGACTGCATAATGGTTCTCAAAATTGCCTGAAGTTCTGCTTCACTTTGCGGCCGATCTGCGACCCACAAAGTGGTTCTGCGATCCGCTATTGCTATTGCAGAAAGGCCAGAGTCTGTAAAATGATTCCTTCAACTCTCTGACATATTGTACTAACAACAAAATCCGTACCGCGACAAGCTTCTACAACCCTCAATCACATTACTCTACCTCCACGCCACGAAACCTCGGATTTTAGGTGAAATTTTACGGGGCCTTAAAAACTAAGTCTGTGTATTTCATTATGGGATGGTGGCTTTTATACTTAGGAAGTTTGAATATGACGGAAATGAGTTGTCTAGGAATGAGGAGGGATAGGAATGCTTGATTTTTGTTTTAGGATGCTATGTGACTTTGAGTTTCAAATGTATTGTTGGACCTTCAGTTGATACTAATAGGATAAACAGACTTTTACAGCTAGCGTATGAGTGTGGAATTAAGAGATTAACTAATTTAATAATGGATGTGGTTATGGCTATACCGTTGGAGGATGTCGGTATGAAGTTACATAGGTGGGCTATCTCTTGTGAGAAGGTTAGGAGTTGCATGACTTCTGATGCAGTTCTTATAAAGAGTTCTGCCTTCTATCCAATGGGATGCATAAACTGCGATGTGAGCTTAGATCGCTTGAAGAAGATGGTATGACTGTCAGGAGGTTAGGTGCACGATTGTGGTTGATAATTCGGGATGTGTTATGATTAGTGCAACAAGAGCTTTTGAGACATTTGGGTGAGTAATGGTGTGAGATCAAGGTAACTGAGAAGAAGGAGTCATTGTGGGTTCTTGATTTATGTGATTGTGGCTTAAAGCAAAGTGGGGGAGCCTGCCGTCCATCATTAGGTCACGTGGTTATGTGCCTTTGCAGTGTTGGGTTATCAGTACATTGGTGGATTAGTTATGACTAAGGGAAGAAAACATCAGGGGTGATTCGAGCAAGGCATTTGATGGATGTATGCTACGTGTAACCTTATTGATATATGAGGGTTGTGGAATGATTCAGACTTTATACTTCTAGTAGATGTGATATACAAGGGAAAAGATTCATCCGATTACTTCATTGGAGTGTTCATGTCCTAATGGAGCACTAGTTGTTTGGTTAAATAATCGGGACTAGATCAGAGTGCGCCACTCTCAATAATGGTTCTTCTGGATTGAAGATTCAAGGTGTAGTGCTTAAGGATTTTTGGGTTCATTATGTGTGGCTGAGGATTGGGTTTTGTAGCAGTGTTTGAAGGGTACTTGGAGTATTTCCATGTCATCATTGGGTTTGCGGTGCAGTATTAGAGAAATAGGAGATACAACTTCGAATTCACAGAAGATCTAATCAGAATGAGTGTATCAGTTTGAAATACTATTGACTGCATGAAGAGATTATAGAGTGGCTTATGGGTTTTGATGCGAGGCGATCTTGCGGCTTGGGGTCACAAAAGATGAGTGTCGAATGAGGCCCATCATGTGCTGGGAAGGAGAGGCAATGATTCTGAAGGCAAGTCAAGAAGAAATAGGAAGAAGTTGAGTTAGTTTGGTCGTGGTTTGGAGCAACATGGTAAAGGAAATAATCGGTTCCTTTAGGTATGATAATGCTATACAGGTGTTTCGTGGCTATACTTGCGAGCTTAGTAGTCTCCGTAATTTGATTGACCTAGAGGTATTTGATTCCGATTGTTTTGTTATGTTTAAATGGGCCACGAAAGAGTTATGGTGGTTTAGGCCACACTTGAGGTTCGTGTTCTCTGCGGTTATGGGAATTTGGTTGCATGTAGCAGTTTTCATCCTGAAATAAGCTAAGTGAAATTTTTCTAGCCAATGAAGTGTTTATTCTACTAGTGGTACAGGAGTTATAATGGAATTTTTGCACTCTCGCGTAATAGCATGATAGGTGCAGTGAGCGGTGTGGAATTTGAATTTGAGGGATCAAGGTTGCGGTTCAGTTTGGCCGGAATGTCACGAGCTTGGAGTTGCAGAGAAATATTTTAGATGTTCAGAGTATGCTGGCGCTAACTTAATGTTGCCTGAAATGGTGTTATGTGGAAGACGCATTGTGTATTGGATTGCGGATTCTTGATATGCATTACAGAAATAGAATGGCCCATTGATGTTCATATTTTTCTACTTGGTGCGGAAGGTTGTGGGAGTATCTCCCACAGGGATGATTGCAACATTGTGACGTGTCTGTGATTTAAGTAGTAAGGATTGAAAACAGGCACGAAGATTTTGGTACTGTCACTAATTGGAGAGTTTATGTTTGAGAAACAATCTGTTCCTTTGGTTGCGGACTGTGGAAGTTTGTTCCTGATTGGATGGTTGATCATTGGATAGGGTCATGTGGATCTTTGGGAGGTTATAGACCTATTTGGATATGATCGGAGTTGGCCTTAAGGTTCATGGATAGGCCTAATATGAATGTATATTCTATACCAGATCAGATATGCTTACTCGGCATAACATTGCTTATGGATCTTCGGGTGTTGTGGATGATATTCCTGCCTTCGTCTATTTCAGGTGCTACTCTTTTATGCCATGTGGGTTTTGAGATGACTTTCACACGTGTGTTGTGATCCTGTGTAGCTTGTGGTGTTACATGAGCGAGATTGCTCTCGAGATGCAGGTCGTTTATTGCACCTTAGTCGTACATGGCATTTTGTAGCACATGGTGCTATCTGTCTCCTCAGGGTTGTGTTTATGCACTTGGCATGCTTGTGGTCAGTATTTGGGAATTTCGTGGGTATGAACATTTTGGCTCGATGGGTATTTCTTTATTGATTGTTACGTGTGGATCAGGTTGCATGCTGCAACAGTGAGATGTGCAGTATTGTTCCTTATAATTATTTCATGTGTTTTGTTTCTTACTCTTGATATAGGTTCATAGCATTTTTCTGGGTTGATTTGAATGTTATGCGGGCTCGGTAGTTGTTTACCATAGTTCGTTATTCCTTATTGGTCATATTCAAGTTGTAGATTGTTGGCATATTGATGGAGTTATATGAAATTTTAGGCGGTGTTTGAGGTGGCTTATTGCACGAGCAGCTCGTACTGGGTGAGACTAGGTTCTTGGACCTGAAATCAGTGCAATCAGATTTATATAACGTATATTAGAGGGAAAATGTCACAAATAAGTTTAGATCGAGGAATTGGTTCTTCTCAAGCGGAGAGGCTCCATGAGTTATTGATTTGACAGGTGGTTATAAGTTTCTACATATCTCTTTCATTCTTGCAGTATCGCGAGGGTTGAAACAGGGCATGTATGTATTATGAGATATATTACGAGCATCAGATTCATAAATTTGTAGGTATTGTGGTTGGAGGATGTTACTACGGGCAAATGAATTATGCGGTGAATTGCGTGATTACAATGTGCGTGCATGATCATGTTTTGGTACAACTTGTTGAGATAGATACGGTGTACGAATTCTGGAATCGGAAATTGTAGAGAATTTCAGATGTTGGAATTTTGTTTTAAGGCTTGTAGGCTAAGATAGCAGGAAGAATCTTCAGTTTGGGTTGAGCTAATGTGCTCATATTGATTGTGGTGGCATGAGTAGGTGCACGATGTGTTAAACATTGATTTTGGGCAACTCTAGAATGGTTCTTGGCACGTTTGGGGACGAACATATGTTTAAGAGGGGTAGAATGTAATGACTCGACCAGTCATTTTGATCTCTAGCGCGTCGTTTGGTGGTTTGATACCTTGAGTAGCTTCATTTCATGTATTATGACTTGCACGTGTGGTTGGTTTTGATTTTTGAGAAGTTCGAAGTTGATTTGGAGGATTAATTCTCAAATCGGAAGTTTTAAGTTGGAAGAGTTGACCAAGGTTTGGCTTTTGAGTAAAGGACCTCAAAATCGGAATTTGAAGGTTCCTTTAGGTTGTAAGGTGATTTCAGAATTGGGCGTATGTTCGGGTTGAGTATCTGACGGTCCGGATGTGATTCGACGCTTATTATCGAATGTTTGCATTTTGAAGGTTTTGAATCTTTCTAAGTTTGACTTACAGTGGACTTTGGTGTTATCGGACTCTGGGCGGTGTTCCGGGAGCTTGGATAGGTTCATTTTATTAATTAGAACTTGTGCGTGAAGTTTAGTCGTGTTCGGAAATGTCTAAGTGTGATCCGGACGCGTTCGGCGAAGGATGAAGGTTTGAAAGTTAAGAAAGTTTAAGAAATTGAGTTTGATCTTTAATTCTTGGTCTCGATGTTGTAATTCGTGTTCCGAGCTTTTGGACAAGTTTACATAGGGTATATAAGCTTGTTAGAATGATTGGACAGGGTTCCTCGGACCTCGACTGAGTTTGGGTGGTTTTGGACCACTTTTAGACCTTTTTGAACTGCTGATAACTGATGCCAGGTGTGTGAATCTCGATTGCGAAGAGAAAAATGAATTTTGGGCCTTGTGAAGCGCGATCGCGGAAGATAGGGTCGCGATTGCGAAGTCTGGCTTTGGGAGCTTATATCTTACGAAAGGAAAGTTTTAGCCCTTCGAATCTAGTTTGCAGAAAGTCAAACCGTTTGTCATTTAGATTTTGTAAAAATGGTTATGACCATTATACCGAAGGGTGTCTGTGAAGAGAAAAATACAATTTGTACATCGCGATCACGGGCTTCTTGGCCGCGATCACGATGGAGAAAACGACGCTGGAACATATGTTAACCGCGATCACATGGCTAATGACCGCGATCGCGAAGAAGGAGGCCTGACAGGTGTATTAATCATCTAATTTCAGGATTTTGATTTCATTTCGTCACTATTAAGTTCTTGGAGCACATGTGGGGCGATTTGGAGGTGATTCTTGAAGACCATCTTTTCCATATACCAAAAGGTAAGTTATTGCTACTTGTTTCAAGTTATATACATGGATTATATACGGATTTTAACATGGAATTTGATAGAAATTATGGAATTTTTTGAAGAAAGCCTAGAAATGGTATTTTTGGATTTTGACCACGAAATTAGACATGGAATTGGGAATAAATTATATACTTGAGTTTGTGGTGCTATGGGTAATATTTATCTTCGAATGTTTTCAGAATCCGGGCACGTGGACCTGGGGGTTGACTTTCTTGACTCTTCGAGTAGAGTTGGAAATTGTTATGAATTGTTAATGGAGTATGTTTTGACTGGTTTGCGCGTTGTTTGATTAGTTTCGGATTGTTTGACAGCGGTTTGAGGTGTTATAGAGGTATTGGAGCCGATTATCGGATTTCAGAGCGAGGTAAGTCTATTGTCTAACCTTGTGCAGCGGAAACTACATTGTAGGTGTTATATTTGTTATGTGCTACTTGTTGTGGGAGCCACGTATGCACGAGGTGACGAGAGTCCATACGTAGCTAAAATCATGTTTATGTCCGGGTAGACTTAAAACTTTATCACGCAACAAATGTATTACCTGAACTCAACTTGTTCGTTTAATTACTGAAAACTTATAAATGAAATTTGATTAGAGATCATGTTAGGTCGAACCTCATTACCTTGAGTTGTTTGGCGGGATATTTGACTGTTGGTAAAAGTTATGCTTACTTTATGTTCCTATTCTTGTGTTGCAAATACGTGGCCCGTAATTCGATAAGTTTCTTCTCTTTTTGGGAATCGGGCCGAATGCCTTAGCAGTATATTTGAGATGCATTCATGGATCAGGTCGTACGACCTCAGCAGTGTACGTACCCGACTTTATGGATCGGATTGTACGACCTCGGTATAACTCGTGCGTAATATCCTTAGGAGTCCGAATATTCATGAGCTTTCCCTTTTGATTGAGACCTAACATTTACATGATATTCCTTATCTGTTTGAAGTAGCGCTTGATATTCCTTATCTTTTTGAGATAGCACTTGATATTTCTTATCTGTTGAGATAGCATATGATATTTGAGAAATTCACATCGACATTATGTTGGAGGATTATGATAGTTACAGCTCTTACCTCATTTCTACCATTGTGTTTCATATCTATTTATTATTTACTGTACTGATTTATTGGACCACTAGTAAGTGTCGATGTTGATCCCTCGTCACTACTTCTCCGGAGTTAGGCCTGATACTTACTGGGTATGCGTTGATTTATGTACCCATGCTACACTTTTGCACTAGTTGTGCAGGTATTTTTGGTGGTCATTTGGGTGAATGAGCAACTGTTGAGGGGACCTTATAATGAGCTACATTCCATGTTATGATCTGTAGCACACAGAGTTTCCAACATGTTCATTTATGTTGTCCTGTCTATTTAACATTCCAAACATAAATTGTATTAGTATAGTACTTCTTAGTATATGCTCATGCATTTGTGACACCGAGTTTTGGGAGTTTCTAGTAGATGTTATGGTCTTGCTTAATATTGTCACCATTTCCTTTTCATGTTTTGTATCGCCATGATTTTCTTGATTCTCGTTATTTAATAAACTCATGTTTTCAAAAGTAATAAAATAGATAATTAAGTTGATAGTTCACCATTGGCTTGCCTAATGGCGACATTGGGTGCCATCACGGCCTATAGTGGGGATTGGGTCATGATAATGACCTTCGAAAAGTCCACAATAATCTATTCATAGCACATACAATCAGCCGTTAACCTCTTAACATACCTTCCACTTGACCCCATCCAGGAGAGAAACCACAACGCACAACATACTCCTCATGCCGGTAGCAGACATCTGTCCCAAGCAACAGTCGACACTATCAAGAACTCTTCGAAACCCATCCGCACATAATCAAGCTATCAGAACTGAATCCTTTTAACTCAACCAAGTCATGCAGGTTGCCAAACCCAAGAGTATTGCCGCTATGCTGACTCAAACCACCACTAAGCTAACCCATTTCTTCAAATTCTCCTTGACTGGCCTTCGAGTTAACACTTCTCCTTGCCAGTACACTATGATCCTAAACCAAAGCTTACAACAAAAGATCTTAGCATGAACCACGTCGTCCGAAAGTCCATAAGCCACTGTGTTCCCTCTGAAGCACCCAATGATGCCGTAAGCGAGATACCCACTCTGAAGAGACCTTTTGTGACTCTGAAGCTATTTCTTTAACCTCTCTAATACCGAAATGTAGAATCACTAATGATACAGGAATACAACAAGTCTCAGCACCATCTAATGCAAATCTCAGATCTTAGCCATATACAAATTCGGGAAATCCACAAATACCACATAAGAACCTTGAAATCATTAGAACCTTCTTGACAGTCATCCACTCTACTAAAATCCCCCCATGCACCACCAATATGAGGCGAACGACTGGTACTCCATTATCACACAAACACCTTAAGAAGTAACCCCGATCTTTAAGCAACTGAGTGAATCCCTACTCCACGCACACTTCATCCACCACGAATGATAACCCGAATCATTCCATGATTTCCATATATCTATAAGGTGTAATACATCATGCATCCAGAAATTTTCTTACTCGAGCCATCCTTGAAACCAACCTCTTCAAGTCATAACCAATCCACAATTATGCCTCAGACCAAAACTAATATAACACATCACCATGAAATCTGATTGTTGATAGTAGACTCCCCCACTTTGCTCGATGCCATAGAACATAACACTCGACAACCCACAATACCCTTATTCCATCAGTGCCATAATCCCGCACTGTAATTCAACTAAATCTATCATAAGCTCATGTGGCTATAATCATAAAATACGTCAAGTCACCTGCTAAGTGCATATCCATCCTCGTGACAGTCATGCAACCCTCCTCAAGTAATTCGAACTCAAATTGAAGCCCATGCACATCCTGCTGGTAGAAAGAAAACTCTTCACAGAAACCTCATAGGGATCACACAACCTCAGAAGATCCCATAGGAGATAGCCTACCCACTTAGCCTCAAACTAGCATCTCTTTACACCCTGTCATGGTCACAACCGTAATGCAATCGCTTAATCTTCCTGAGTCTAAACTTGTCAACAAGACATAAAAAACTATTTCATTCGACAAATGAATAACATGAAATATTCCTTCCACACGATCATAACTCGAGACTGTACAACACATCAAGATAAAAATCAATCATCCATAATAATTTTGCATCCCAAGCAAAAAATTTCTTCATCACATCTAGGCTATCTTAGCACACTTCGGAGTCACATCATACTCATCATATAGTTATTCAACCACTCACCAAGCCAACAATCTAACTCTCAGGGCACTACCAAACATATGAATTCGAAAGCACATACTCACACAACTGAAACCACAGAGTCCAAACTGTGATCTAAACCTGGCCTCAAGTCCTCCAAACTGGCCTATCTCTACAACACGGAGAACACATCTCGCATCTCAACCACGGAATCACAAGCCGTCAATGTACAACTGATACCGAATGCTCAACATAACGCATGAGTGGATAGAAGAAATTCAAAGAGACATGCTTTAAGTTGAATCAATGTCGCACGATTATGAAGGAAAGATGGAAAGTTTCCGACATGCCTTGTAGCCTCTCGAAGATAGGTATGGGTGTTAGCATATCGATCCGCAAGACTCTACTACATACTTGCACATGACTCATAGAACCTATGAACCTAGAGCTCTAATTCCAACTTGTCATGACCCAAAATCCCACTAAGTCATGATGGCACCTAACCCAACCTGTTAGGTAATCCAAGCAATATAAGTTACAGCTAACTGGGAAATCAACAATATATACAATAGAAGCTACAACCAAATTCAATACAACTACCCAAGGAGTGGTAGTACAAGTCATGAGCCCCTATGATTTGGATTTACAAAGCCGATATGAAGAATAAATACAAAATCTGTTTGAAGTTTACATAAACAGAGATGAATCCTAAACTACCATGAACAAAAGGTAGCCCGAATCTGGAACGCAAGTATGCCTTCAATGCAAGGCTCCATCTTCCACAGCTATGCAGCTCCAATATCTGCATGCAAGGAGCAAAATTGTAGTATGAGTACAACCGATCCCATATACTCAATAAATATCTTGACTAACCTCGGTGAAGGAGTGGCGAGTTTTTTAAGTCAAAAGATACTAATATAACATGTTCGGACAGATTTGCAATAAAAACATTACTAGGAATAACAGAGGAGTGCAAGAATAAATATGCGAAGCAGTAAATGATTACTAAAAGAAATTAAGGTCAGTTTCCTCAATATCGCAACCAGCCTTCTTCTTGAAGCGATAAATATCAAACAACATAGTAAACCCACGAATCTTCATAGTATGAGGAATGTGATCAAGATATCAAATCAAATGGCACAACAACACCCTTCGTGCATTTATCTTATCCTTACCAAATATATGAATGTATGTCAAATTAATTGGCACGGCAACGCCCTTCGTGAATTTATGTATCCTCACCAAGCATATGTATAACAGTACCAACCAAGTAAAAGAAATGCCAATAACACTAACAGCAGAGTGGAAAGTACACAAATAGCAATAACGAACAAGGCGCAGCATTTGGACAATGGTAACAAACAAGGTGGGAGGCACAGAAGTAATAATAGCAATTAAGGTAGGAGAACATAGATTTCAATAACTAGCATTGTAGAAGATTTATATGAAAGCGCAACAAATGAGACAAGGTATAGATGTAAATGTAATAAACAAGAAGGGAAGCATGATCTTGTCAAAATAAATAGATAGAAGGCGTGGATAGAACAATAACATTTAAGGTAGAAGGAAAAGACGGGACAACAACAACAATTCACATAGAAAGCTATCACGACCCAAAATCCGGCTAGTCGTGATGGCCCCTAACCCAACCCGCTAGGTAAGCCAAATAACATCCAAAACCACTCAAGTAAAAAATATAGGAGTCAATGAGAACAATAACTGAACTTCTATACAAAATCCAAAGGATTGGTAATACAAATCACTAGCTTCTAAGACTTTGAATTTGCAAAGCTAGTACGAAATAAATACATCATCTGTTTAAAATATACATAAATAGATTTGCAAATCTAAAGCTACAAAGGACAAGTGGAAGCCATAACCGAAATGCAGGTACATCTTCAATGCCAGCTCCCACCATACACAACAACATTAGCTCCAAGATCTGCACTAAAGGTGCAGAAGTGTAGTATGAGTACAACCGATACCATGTACTCAATAAGTAACAAACCTAACCTCAGGTTGAAAGCAGTGACGAGCTCAAAAGATAGACAGATTCCAGCATCAATAATTGATAGTAACATGAGATATGGTAATGCACGAAATAGTAAATGACCCAGAAAATATTATGCCCAGCTCGATCACAGTTACGGGAAAATAAACATGATTTTCAAGTATGACTGTCAAAGTCCAAATCTTACCACTGAAATCAATTAAACATGTGTTTGTCCAAGAACTGTATTTTCAATCTACAACACCAAATAAGAATTTTCGTTTACCACTTAGCATGAGAAACGCTAAAGGTATTTCATAACTAATTGATTGAGTAGCTGCCCGTATACCACCTAAAAAGGAATATTTATTGTTTGATCCATATCCTGACATAAGAAGTCCAAGGGGAGCAATACTTGATATGGAAATCCAGAAAAAAACACCAATACGAAGATTGGCTAGAATAAGGTGATCACCAAAAGGAATTACTGAATAACTTAGAAAGAAGGATATTATTGCTATGGATGGTCCGGTACTGAATAAACAAGTATCTCCTGTAGATGGAATAAGGTTCTCTTTCAAAAGTAGTTTTGTCCCATTGAAACATCTCTATGCCTACATGTCAATATATATGTCGAGTCAACAAATGTCATATACCGTCTAGCATGAGAAAATACACCTCTATGCCTATGTGTCAAATGTATATGTCAGACATCAAGTGTCATATTACCGATTAGCATGAGGAAAATGCATCTATATGCCTACATGTCAAATATACATGTTAACCCAATATCATCCTAGTGAAACCAGCAAGAAATAACCACACTTAGCACAATCACGGTGCCTGGCCCAAGGCTCTCACCATCACACACAACAACACTTAGCACAGTATGGGTGCCGGCATAAATGCCCGTCACTAAAGCATGTATATAAAATACAGTGCCTGCGCCCACTATTGGTATGTTAGACTTCGAAGGGGCGGATCCTACCCAAGCACTAATCATAATCACATAGCCTAATCGTAGGGCCTGTAATACGTGTAGCCTCAAAATCAGTAACGTTTAGCCCAATGTGGGGTCTGACATACGTGCCACCTCAATATCAATATAACCGTTGCGGCGTGCAACCCGATCCCACATAACTCACAACATGGCTCTACGGCCCACATCATTCATCAATACGCATAAGTCTCCATATTCCAACATCTCACTAGAATATAAACCAATTATATAACACAGAATATCACAATGTGCCTCAAATACACCACAAACTTGTCACACGTACAAAGACACACATAATATGTGAGACAGTAGATCAAAAATACACAGGGGCAGATGTATAACATGCGTATATAACTATCATGATTGAAACATTATGACAATGGCTAAGGCAAATAGCTCAACATGGCAAAATTAGCCCTATCATGTCTAAACAATTAAGTAGGTGGACTAGGCATAATTTCTAGCACGAATAACATCTCATGTAGTCATATAAATGGAGAAAACATGATATCAAGGAAACATGATAGCAAACAAGGCATATAATAACCTAAGAACTACCTGGATCATGAATACCTGGGTGAACGCACGCATGCTCGTCACCTAGCACAGGCATCACCTCCAACCCATCTTAATTATCATAGTTCTCAGGGATTATTACCGTCAAATCCAAGTCTATATATGTTATTATCTTGAACAGCCAAATAAAATGCCGAGCCAGCTAGAAATGCCATCCTGTGCAAATCAACCTCCGAACGACTCAAAACTAGCCAAAAGCAACTCAAGAATATCAAATGATGATATAGGAAACAAACCCAAGCGTCGACTTGTCATCGAATACTCAAAGTCAACCAAAAGACAACCTGGGGCTGCACTTAAGAACCAGACAAAACTCACAAATTCCGATAATTCATTCAAATACGAGTCCAACCATACTAATTTCATCCAATTCCGACTCCAAATCGTAGGAAAGTTTAGAGAAAAATAGCCAATTTCTCTTTTAGATTCATAATCAAAATGCCAAAATCAAAGATGGGATCATGTAAAATAATCAAATCCGAGTAAAAAATACTTACCCCAATCCATATGGTGAAAATCCTCTCCAAAATTCACAAAACCAAGCTCTAAATCCCAAAATGTGATAAAATGAACCAACCCTCAAATATATAGAAGTCTGCTAGCATTTTCGCATATGTGAACCAAAGGCTGTTTCTGCGACCAAATCCCGCTTCTGCGGAGACAACTGGAAATCCGACCTTCCGCACCTGCGGACAACTTTCCGCTTCTACGACAATGTAGGTGTGAGGAATATCTGGTTCTATGAAGTTCCTACCTAGACTGCCTTTCCGTTCCTGCGCCCCAAAATACGTATCTGCGAATCCGCAAGTGCGCTCCTTATCTGCATCTGCGCTCATCGCGCCTACGCCTCCTATGCCACTTCTGCGGCTCCGCACCTGCGCCAAACATTCGCAAGTGCGACCACACCAAATCCCTGCCAACCACCAATAATCAACCTGCCCCAAAATGACCCGAAATCAATCTGAAACACACCCGAGGCCCCCCGGGACCCCATTCGAACATACCAATAACTTCAAAAACTTAACACGGACCTAATCAAGGAATCAAATCATGTATAACAACATCAAAACCCCGAATCATCGATCAAGATCAATCTCTTAAGTTCATAAACTTTAAACTTCGAACCAAGCGTCCGATTAATGCCTAACCAATTCGAAATGAACCCATATTTTGCATACAAGTTCCAATGACATAACAAACCTATTCTAACTCCCGAAACAACAATCTGAATTTATTAACAACGAAGTCAACTCTTGATCAAACTTATGAACCTTCCAAACCTTCAAATTATCAACTTTCGCCAATTAGCAGAAACCTTCTAGAAGCATCCAAATGCAAATCCAGGCATACGCCAAAGTCATAAATTACAATCCAGACCTAACAGAGCCATCAAAACTCTAATCCAAGGTCAAATGCACAAAAGTCAAACTTGATCAACTTTTTCAACTTTAAGCTTCCAAAATGAGAATCATTCTTCCAAATAAATCAAGAACCACTTGAAAACAAAAATCAACGATACTCACAAGTCATAATACACCATATGAAGCTACTCAAGACCTCAAACCAAAAAAGTGCAAATGCTCAAAACGATCGGTCGGGTCATTACGTTCTCCACCACTTAAATATACGTTCGTCCTCGAAAGAGCCAAGAGTCATTCCAAAGCCATCAAATCACTGTATAAACTCACCATGCACATACACATGGGTGATTCCACGTCACCCCAATCCATATAAGCCTGACAACGCAACATAATTGAAGATCTTTACTTCAACCTTAATCTGTAAACCTTAGAATCAAATCTTCAGCATCCGGAATGCATTACAAGACCCAGTTCTCGGATCTTAACACTGAGCCAGTCTAAAAAAGCTGTATCAAGCCATAACTACAACCCAAGATATAATTGCATGATATACCACACAACTCATATATTCATAGCAATAACTTTCGGCCACAATAGCTACTAAATAACAAATCTGGTACCGGTAACGAACTTCATATCCAATAAAACCTTGTTCTAAACCTTCGCATACTACCAAATGATGAAAGAGACACGTGGAAACTCGTAACCACCCTTCAAATAACAACTCGTGGAGTTTTCTCTCACGATAAGAACCATAGCCCAATTTCAAAGCTTACTAGTGACATCATCTTATCTCCAAACGTACCTTACTCAATCCCAATAGTGCTCATTGAACATTCAATAACCTCATCTCATCCTGTACAAGCTGCTCGACAAACATGCTATACCAATATCACCTAGGGCCACATACCATGCAATCCGTGCACCAAACAAGCAACAACTGGAATGTACCCAAAAATGGAAAGAGAGACAAATAAGAGAATCGTTCCGCAATCTCAGCAGATATCACCACAAGCGCAATGTTACGAACCCATCACACAAGGAGCACCAAAACACACAAAATCAACACAAAGGATCATATTCCATCATAACTTCACTGTGATGCGTGACCTCATCCAAACACCGGTCCATATGAAATACCTCAAGCCATTATGCTCAAAATCAATAACCATACGGAGATCAACAACAAACACACGAAGTGCATGACCATAACCACGAAGAAACGAATAGCACCATATACCACAAATAGGATACTTCTAGCTCTCTTGGCTGGTTTACAAATATTGGGGGATTGTCATCTTCAGAAGAGTTCGTTGTGGATTCATTGCTTGATTTAGAGCTATCTTCCATTGATTCATCGTCTGATGAATTCAGAGATTCCGACCATGGAGTATCTTATTCTAATATGTATCTTGGCTGGGAGACATAGAGGTCTGGAGCCTTTTGGTCAGAAATCATCAGAATTTCGGGGTTGGACCCTTTTGACTTTCTCCTTGGTCTCGTCTTCTCTTGGTTTGTTTCTGTGCTACAAGGGCATCTTTCCTTTCCCAAACCATTTTTGCGATATCAAAATCCTGTTCTTCTTTTAAGGGTTGGGTGAAAGAGATTGGATTTTGTGAGGTAGATGGATAAGTAGAAAAGGTGTAGTCTAATGAGGTGGGGAATATGCTTGTGGAGACATAGGGAAGAAAGTAGGTTTTGAATGGAAAACTGGGGTTGTTTGCCGCTTAAAGTGGTCATTTCTCAAAAGTTGAATATGTTCTTTGATGGAAATCATCTCCTTTTGTTGTTGTTGGAAGAATTGGAAAAGTGAAGTTCCTGGCGGACAAATTCTCGTATTGTAAATTTGCCAACCTTAGTTCCAAGGCTTTGATTAGTCCGTCATGGCGAGACGATGTTTGCTCCATCTTTTTCTCAATTGTTTCCACTTTGCTCATCATTTTGTTTTGTGTATGGGTCACGTTCTTTATGGTGTTGCCAATGTTATTCAGTACCTTGTTTTGGCAGATGGAGTTTTCGGATTGCTAGTTCATTATTGCTTCGATGTCACTTGTTGGGGATTTTTCTCCAGTAGGTAGCACTACGTTTTTCTTGGGAATTTTTGGAGCATGGCTTATACCCTCCTTTTTAAATGGTTGAAGTAAAGGAAAGTCTTGGGTATGACTGGAGCTTGAAGGACTTAGAATGAATATCTGTGGTTGTGGGGGATTTGTGATTTTTTGAATTGGTGAAGTTTTAGGTTCATGTGGCTTTTTGGGTTGTGAGGGATGGGCTGATGGTGATTTGGGTTTGGGTGTGGTTTCACTATCCTCCCAACTTGGAGTGAATTTTTTTGGTAATTTCGGCCATTTATGGGGTTTGTAACTGACAAGAAATTCATATTTACCTGGACGGCTTAATGAGCCAATTGAAGGGTCTTTATTTTCATATTTGGCTCGAAATTGTTTTTCAGTGGTTTTCCCGTTTTTCTTGGATTTTGGTTTGGTTTTGTTAAGGCCGAACCTTTCCCCATGACGCTGGTGGTGTTCATCATATTCTTCATTTGGATCTTCTAAACAGTCTCAACAGTCGCAATCAAGATCCCAAGGGTAGTGTCCCGTAAAGGGGCATTTGAACCACCAAGTTCTTTTTCCAATTTTGACAAAATTTTGACACCAGTCATGTTCTTCCATGATGCTTTGTATATTCCAAAAGAGCTCTCTATCAGGTTCAGGGTATGTATCTGTTGTATCTTTGGGTTGAATCATTTGGCAAGAAAAGATGGTTTTATTGGATTTTTTGAGATGGGAATGGTCAAAGCTTATGCAAACGGTTTTGTCATTTCTTTAGGTAAAGTTGGTTCACTAGATTGTAGGGATTCCTCCGGTTCTCTTAAATTTTCATAATTTGTGATCCAGGAATCATGAAGAATTTTGACAAGTTCATTTCTTGAAATTTGTCTGGGTATTTGGGTGCACATGGTGTTTCCTTTGGTAGCATCAATATTTAAGAGTAAAACATTTTCTCCTCCTGGAAGGCAAAGATCCATGGCATGATTTTGGACTCGCCACGCCATTTGGTGATGAAGAGTGGCTTGGATGGAATCTTTGGCTTGAGGGGCTCCTTGGATTTGGACTTGGATTTTTAGTGCTTCGGTTAAGTATGGATCATAAAAGGACATATTGAAATTTGGAAAGATAGTTATGAAGACTGTTCCAGCATTCAGGGTAACTTCTGCAGTACCCAAATTTGCATGTTGGTACTCTAAGTATCTTGTATCTAGAAGAGAAAGTCGAGCTACAACAGGTTGACCTTTTCTTCCGTGATATGTTAAAGCGATTCGGATAGCATCAAAATGGATATGAGTAAAACCATGATCTCTCCATTGCCTGGGAAAATCATCTGGGATTTGAAGAGTGATAAATTGTTCTTCTCGAGTGGCAAGAATAGGATGCTGGTCAAGTTTTGAGGCAGCAACATATTCCTTGACTCCTTTTGGTCTGTGTTGGACTAGGGAACAAATTTGGGTCCAGGGTGCAAATGATTTTTTGGCGAAAGCTGAGTAGGGGTTTATGAGAGGTAGTTCAGTGGAGGATACTTTTTGTTCATCGGGTAGGATATCTACTTCATAGAGGTATTCATATTTTTTAGACAGGGTTTTATATAGAGTAGGAGACATATTCATTTTTGCTAGGGAATAGGATGATGGAAATGACTCAGACATATTTGATAAACTGTTCCTCCCTCCGAAAGAATGGGCTGGCTCTGATACCACAGTATAAGGAACAAAGTTAGAGACTCCAAGAAAGCAAACTAAATCATAGATACGAAAGTTTCCCTACAAAGGAGGTTGCCTTCAACAATCCAAAAGGGACGGCTTGCCAACCTACACAAACAGTTAATTTGTTTATAGTCTCAAAAGTTTTCCTAAAAAAGGGGCTCGCTTCAACAACCCATAAGAGACGGCTTTCCAAGCTATACAACTCGTAAAACTTTTGTACTATAACCAACGTTAGCTATTCATAACTCAGAAAACTTTCGTACTACAATAAGCTAACTTTCAAAGAGTATTCTTACTTTATTTTCATACATGGACCGGCATTTCCATCCATTCGAAAGAAAGAACAAGAGGGTAATTTAGAAAGCACTCATATGTAATATATCACAAGAGATTTACAAAGGTTACAAGATTATTAGAAGATGATCTACAACTACTACAAGGCCTCTTTTATATAGGACTATGATTTTATTACAAGACAAACTTTCCGGATAAAATAAACCTATCTTACATGGCAAACTTATCTACAAGCGGGTCTCATAAACCCCTACTCAGCTTTCGCCAAAAAATCATTTGCACCCTGGACCCAAATTCGTTCCCTAGTCCAACACAGACCAAAAGGAGTCAAGGAATATGTTGCTGCCTCAAAACTTGACCAGCATCCTATTCTTGCCACTCGAGAAGAACAATTTACCACTCTTCAAATCCCGGATGATTTTCCCAGGCAATGGAGAGATCATGGTTTTACCCATATCCATTTTGGTGCTATCCGAATCGCTTTAACATATCACGGAAGAAAAGGCCAACCTGTTGTAGCTCGACTTTCTCTTCCAGATACAAGATACTTGGAGTACCAACATGCAAATTTGGGTACTATTGAAGTTACCCTGAATGCTGGAACTGTCTTCATAACTATCTTTCAAAATTTCAATATGTCCCTTTATGATCCATACTTAACCGAAGCACTAAAAATCCAAGTCCAAATCCAAGGAGCCCCTCCAGCCAAAGATTCCATCCAAGCCACTCTTCATCACCAAATGGCGTGGCGAGTCCAAAATCATACCATGGATCTTTGCCTTCCCGGAGGAGAAAATGCTTTACTCTTAAATATTGATGCTACCAAAGGAAACACCATGTGCACCCAAATACCCAGACAAATTTCAAGAGATGAACTTGTCAAAATTCTTCCTGATTCCTGAATCACAAATTATGAAAAGTTAAGAGAACCGGAGGAATCCCTACAATCTTGTGAACCAACTTTTACCAAAAGAAATGACAAAACCGTTTACATAAGCTTTTACCATTTCCATCTCAAAAAACCCAATAAAATCATCTTTTCTTGCCAAATGATTCAACCCAAAGATACAACAGATACATACCCTGAACCTGATAGAGAGCTCTTTTGGAATATACAAAGCATCATGGAAGAACATGACTGGTGTCAAAATTTTGTCAAAATTGGAAAAAGAACTTGGTGGTTCAAATGCCCCTTTACGGGACACTACCCTTGGGATATTGATTGCGACTGTCGAGACTGTTTAGAAGATCCAAATGAAGAATATGATGAACACCACCAGCGTCATGGGGAAAGGTTCGGCCTCAACAAAACGAAACCAAAATCCAAGAAAAACGGGAAAACCACTGAAAAATAATTTTGAGCCAAATATGAAAATAAAGGCCCTTCAATTGGCTCATTAAGCCATCCAGGTAAATATGAATTTCTTGTCAGTTACAAACCCCATAAATGGCCGAAATTACCAAAAAAATTCACTCCAAGTTGGGAGGATAGTGAAACCACACCCAAACCCAAATCACCATCAGCCCATCCCTCACAACCCAAAAAGCCACCTGAACCTAAAACTTCACCAATTCAAAAAATCACAAATCCCCCACAACCACTGGTATTCATGCTAAGTCCTTCAAGCTTCAGTCATACCCAAGACTTTCCTTCACTTCAACCGTTTGAAAAGGAGGGTATAAGCCATGCTCCAAAAATTCCCAAGAAAAACGTAGTGCTACCTACTGGAGAA
This sequence comes from Nicotiana obtusifolia, assembly GCA_002018475.1. Lineage (NCBI taxonomy): Eukaryota > Viridiplantae > Streptophyta > Magnoliopsida > Solanales > Solanaceae > Nicotiana > Nicotiana obtusifolia. The sequence continues at coordinate 6,209 of MCJB01023034.1, read as the reverse complement.
AAACCCCCAATAAGTGACATCGAAGCAACAATAAACTGGCAATCAGAAAACTCCATCTGCCAAAACAAGATATTGAACAACATTGGCAACACCATGAAGAATGTCGCCCATACAAAAAACAAAATGATGAGCAAAGTGGAAACAATTGAAAAAAAGATGGAGAAAACATCGTCTCGCCATGACGGACTAATCAAAGCCTTGGAACTAAGATATGCAAATTTACAATATGAGATTTGTCCGCCAGGAACTTCACTTTTCCAATTCTTCCAACAACAACAAAAGGAGACGATTTCCTTCAAAGAATAGATTCAACATTTGAGAAATAACCACTTTAAGCCTCAAACAACCCCAGTTTTCTCTTAAAAACCTACTTTCTTCCCTATGTCTCCACAAGCATATTCCCAACGTAAATTAGACTACACCTTTTCTACTTATCCATCTACCTCACAAAATCCAATCTCTTTTACCCAACCCTTAAAAGAAGAACATGATTTTGATATCGCGAAAATGGTTTGGGAAAGGAAAGATGCCCTTGCAGCACAGAAACAAACCAAGAAAAGGCGAGACCAAGGAGAAAGTTCAAAAGGGTCCAACCCCAAAAATCTAATGATTTCTTACTAGAAGGCTCCACACCTCTATGTCTCCCAGCCAAGATACACATCAGAAGAAGATACTCCATGGTCGGAATCTTTGCATTCATCAGATGATGAATCAATGGAAGATAGCTCTCAATCAAGCAATGAATCCACAACGAACTCTTCCGAAGATGACAATCCCCTAGTATTTGTAAACCAACCAAGAGACCCAGAAGTATATGAAGTAGTTGAGGAACANCCATCAGCCCATCCCTCACAACCCAAAAAGCCACCTGAACCTAAAACTTCACCAATTCAAAAAATCACAAATCCCCCACAACCACTGGTATTCATGCTAAGTCCTTCAAGCTTCAGTCATACCCAAGACTTTCCTTCACTTCAACCGTTTGAAAAGGAGGGTATAAGCCATGCTCCAAAAATTCCCAAGAAAAACGTAGTGCTACCTACTGGAGAAAAACCCCCAACAAGTGACATCGAAGCAACAATGAACTAGCAATCCGAAAACTCCATCTGCCAAAACAAGGTACTGAACAACATTGGCAACACCATAAAGAACGTGGCCCATACACAAAACAAAATGATGAGCAAAGTGGAAACAATTGAGAAAAAGATGGAGCAAACATCGTCTCGCCATGACGGACTAATCAAAGCCTTGGAACTAAGGTTGGCAAATTAACAATACGAAATTTTTCCGCCAGGAACTTCAGTTTTCCAATGCTTCCAACAACAACAAAAGGAGACGATTTCCATCAAAAAAACAAATTCAACTTTTGAGAAATGACCACTTTAAGCAGCAAACAACCCCAGTTTTCCCTTCAAAACCTACTTTCTTCCCTATGTCTCCACAAGCATATTCCCCACCTAAATTAGACTATACCTTTTCTACTTATCCATCTACCTCACAAAATCCAATCTCTTTCACCCAACCCTTAAAAGAAGAATAGGATTTTGATATTGCAAAAATGGTTTGGGAAAGGAAAGTTGCCCTTGCAGCACAGAAACAAACCAAGAAAAGACGAGACCAAGGAGAAAGTTCAAAAGGGTCCAACCCCGAAATTCTGATGATTTCTGACTAAAAGGCTCCAGACCTCTATGTCTCCCAGCCAAGATACATATCAGAAGAAGATACTCCATGGTCGGAATCTTTGAATTCATCAGACGATGAATCAATGGAAGATAGCTCTCAATCAAGAAATGAATCCACAACGAACTCTTCCGAAGATGACAATCCCCCAATATATGTAAACCAGCCAAGAGAGCCAGAAGTATCCGAAGTAGATGACGAACAAGAAGGCATGACTAATGAGCCAATCCCAGAAAGAAGATATGAGCCCATGGCGTCCAAACCAGTTGGAACTGGCTTCCACACTTTCACCTTAGACGACGTCAAGGTTTCAAAATGGCCTCAAAGGATCCAAGACTTCTATACTTGGATGGTGACCAAAAATTTAGTGGAACGAGAAAAGTATATCATCCTGTGAGAACTCACTTCACGGTTCTCAGGAATCCTCAGAGATTGGTGGAACTCACTTGGAATTCAAGACAAAAATACTTTTCTTACTTCCCAAGATTTTGCCTTCAACATCTGGATCCTACATGAAGTTTTCTGCGGAGATACTGGCCAAAGACAGGAGAAAATACGAAGACAACTCTTCGAGATGAAGTGTGTGTCATTCGATAGAAATGACATTGACAGGAATTTCAAAAGATGGCAAAGATATTCTTTGAAATCGGCGGAGACATCAATCTGAAGCAAGCCTTTGTCTCTTCCCTTCCAAAGCTGTTGGCAAGACGAATCATGACCATCATTGAAGAAAAGTTTCAGTCCATAACAATCCCACAAATTGGTTACATCAGGCAGGCTATTTTCGTCGCATTAGATGACATTTGTACAAAGCGCTCAGCCCTAAAGCAAATTATCCAGCACAATCCAGCGCTTGACAAAGCATGCCGCAAATCTGATCTAATCACCGGATCAGGATTTTCCTGCCACACGTCCAGACGACGGAAAGAATTCAGGAGGTTCAGATGGCTAAGAATTCCAGATGGAAAATTAAGATCCAAGAGACGCACAAAATATTTCAGACACAGAAGGCCAGGAAATTTTCACAAGAAAGACAGATGCTTTATCTGCCATAAGATTGGACATTTCGCAAAAAATTGTCCCCAATCAAGAAGATCTGTCAAACTCCTTGAAGAGATTGAAGTTTACACTGGCATACATCTTGGAAAGGAGGAGGACCTTGAATCCATATTCTCTGTGGATGATGAACCCAATGAAGAAACTTTATTCTCTCTTGATATCTATGAAGATCAAGGCAATGACCAGTACCAAATTTCAGAACTAGTGATCGAAGCCCGAGAGGAGATCAATGCTCTCGCAGTCGTTCCTCAAGTAGAACTCAAAGTCTATTCATCCAAATGGGATAAACCAGCTCGAGTTATTGCTTTCATTAACACCGGAGCTGCTTCCTCACTCATAAATCCTGTTGTTCTCCCTGAAGATCAATGGGTCCCGCATTTTAAGGATTTCAACACTGCATCAAATGCAATCTTAACCACAACTGTCATTACAAAGCACCCGGTCACAATTGAGTTCTTTCCAGCATTGAAGTACAGAACCAAGCTACTAGGGTCTGATGTGCCAGGAAAAGATCTTATTATTGGATTCAACATTTACAGACAACTTAGAGATCAACTCCAGATCAAGGCTAACGGGATAACTTTTGAAAAGCAGTTAGACCTTATTATGAGATTCCAAGGCTATTCCAAATCACCAATGACGAACAAATCAAAGAGATTGAGCAAAATCTCATTGAACATTCATGTGCTGAATCCCACAAGGATTTCATGAAGAAAGGGAAAAGCCCATTATGGAAAAACCAAGAGTTTTTTATCAAGCTCCCTTTCAAGAAAAATGAAAACATCTATCCGACAAAGGCCAGTCATTTAGGCATGAATCCAGACCATCTTTAGCTTGCAAAGAAAGAATGCAAAGAACTTTTGGAATTTGATATAACAGAGTCGTCGAATTCACAATGGGCATGTGAAGAATTTTATGTCAACAAAAGAGCTGAGCAGACAAGAGGAAAACTCAGGTTAGTTATTAATTACCAGCCACTTAACCATTTCCTACAAGATGATAAATTCTCCATCCCAAATAAACTCATTCTTTTCTCCCGCTTAGCCAAGGCCAAATATTTTTCCAAGTTTGATTTAAAATCTGGATTTTGGCAATTGGGAATCCACCCAGAAGAACGACCCAACACGGGATTTTGCATCCCCGATCATTATTTCCAGTGGAAAGTCATGCCCTTCGGGTTGAAAACTGCACCCTCCTTGTTCCAAAAAGCCATGATAAAAATCTTCCAACCCATCCTCCATACCTCCTTAGTTTACATTGATGACATCCTGTTATTTAGTGATATATTGGAAGAACATGTCAACTTGCTTCATCAATTTGAGGAATTAGTAACACAGTACGGAATCATCCTCTCAGCAAAAAAGATGGTTCTTGCTCAAAAGGAGATTGATTTTCTCGGAATGCATTTTGCCCAAGGTCAATACAGTCCAGGACCACATATATGTCAGGAATTACTTACATTTCCGGATACCAACCTCACAACAAAGCAGATCCAACAGTTCTTGGGTGTAATAAATTAAGTAAGAGATTTCATCCCAAATATCTCTATATACATTTCACCACTCACAGAAATGCTCAAGAAAAATGCGCCATCATGGGAGAGAAACAGGATGAAGCTGTCAGAAAAATAAAGGAGATATGTAAAAATGTCAAGTCTCTCTACATCCCTTCAGATGGAAAGAAGATACTGCAAACTGATGCCAGCCATGAATATTGGAGTGCTGTTCTATTTGAAGAAAAAGATGGCCAGAGGAAAATATGCGGATACGCCAGTGGAAAGTTTAAAGATGCCGAGCAACATTACCACTCCACTTTCAAAAAAATTCTTGCAGTAAAGAATGGAATCAAGAAATTCAATTTCTTCCTTATCCATGCAGAATTTCTAATAGAGATGGATATGAAGGCCTTCCCAAAGATGATCCAGATAAATTCAAAAATTATTCCCAAACCTCAGCTTCTCAGATGGGCCCAATGGTTCTCTCCATATAAGTTTCAAGTCAAGCACCTGAAAGGAAAGGATAATATTCTCGCAGATTTTCTATCTCGATCGAAAGAATTCTCAAAAAGATTTTCCCCAGCAAAACTGAAGTAAAAGCAAAAGCCAATTAGCCACATCTTTATGCTTTCAAATATACCACGAACAAGTTCATTAAAGCCAACAAATCATCCACCAGAGTTGTTCAACCTCATGCATCCCTTTGATCCGTCAATTATTATGGAAAGAAGAACTTATTATGAGCTCCAAGTTTTCCGGCAATACGGAGGATCCATTCTCAAGCCTTATGGTGTCAATCCAGAATATTTGTTCTGCCATATATTCATACCTCAAGCCAAGGATTTTGCACAAGAAGTACTATGGTTTTTCTAGTACCTATGCCATCAGTATTATATTTTCATGGAATTCAAATGCAACGTCTTCAAGGATTTTGATAACATTGCACCAGCCCTTCGAGTATTTTTACTATGGTTCAAACCTAGAAGATATTAGAAGAAATGTTTCAGCGATTCCTACGCAGCAAAAATATTCATGTTCCATAGGCTAGTAAATATCATTAATGGAAACGTCCAGGCGCAAGCAGAGGCATCATTCTAGTGGAAATTTCGTGTGTCCATTTTATCAATGGAGGAAGAATATAGCGAGGCAAAAAGAATTCTTTTTCAGCAAAATAGGTGCATCCCGAGAGAAATATGGCCAAAAGATTGGGCAAGCTGGAATTATACCAATACTCATCCTCACTGGGACAGAGTCCGGGAAGCAGCAAAAGAATATCAAACATCATATGAAGTCATCCGAGAAAAGATCACTCATGACATTTCCAGATTAAAGTTGTGGATTACATCTCTCAATCCAAAGGGGAAGAAACGCAGCAGAGAAGAACCGTCAAGTTCCAGGCGTTACTTCACAAGATCTTCGAAAAGATGCCTAGAAGACAATCCTAGGATCGTTGAAGGATAATTATCTTAATCCCTGCTAATCCCACCATAATCCTACATTACCTACCAAAAAACCCTCAAAAAATATCCTACCCATGCCAAGAAAAATTTTCACATCTTTCCATACTATCCAGGCCCCACTTCAACTTGTTTTCACATGCTACCACATGCCCCCACATGCTTCGTCACATGCAGCATAATACTTTCACATGGCGTCACATGCTCCCTCATACTTTCACATACTACACCATGTATATTTCACCCCGTTCACATGTTTTCAGGTATTTTTAGTTGCTTTGCCTAAAGTCCTTCACATGCTGAGAGGGACCCGCTTGTAGATAAGTTTGCCATGTAAGACAGGTTTATTTTATCCGGAAAGTTTTTCTTGTAATAATCTTGTAACCTTTGTAAATCTCTTGTGATATATTACATATGAGTGCTTTCTAAATTTCCCTCTTGTTCTTTCTTTCGAATGGATGGAAAGGCCGGTCCATGTATGAAAATAAAGTAAGAATACTCTTTGAAAGTTAGCTTAT